>CM076574.1:517017145-517314967 GCA_034641835.2 Pinus albicaulis | reverse complement strand
GATAGTGCAAAGCATAGTGCAAAGCATAGTTTTGAAGATTAGTCTAAGTTGACTCGTACCTCAAGTTGATTGTTGGTTGAACGACTAATTGTTGGTTCAATGGACAGAAGGTCTTGCAGGCACAAATACCAAAGGGAAAGATGGAGCCCATCATGGGGTACTCTTTGCAATTCTCCACCACTGCTACCTTCCATTCTTCCTCAAACTCCTCTCCAACCTCAATATCAGTTCTAGTAGTAGCATGAGAAACAACACTACGCTTAGCAGAACTAGAAGAACGTGTTTTCCAAACTACACGAGAACTACTTCCCTCACGAGTCACCATGTGCCATGCTTGGTCTCGGTGGTTCTCTTCCTTCTACTCCTGGTTCAACTACCATATCTTCATTGGAACCAACACCTCGAACTCCACTAGACAATGATTCACCATTTTGTAGTAGTGATTCGCCATTTGTACTGGTGATTCGCCATGATTTTACAAGATAATATAATCTCGTGAGAGATTCGCCAAAAAATTATATATACATATTATATTATTAATAAAATTGCCTTCCATTCTTCCTATGTATCATGGGGATTCGCCTATTTATTATATATATAAATTTAGGGGGGTTCTTAAAATTTTCCCTGGCATGGGCGTGCTTGGCTTGATAGCTAAGAGTTCTTGTGGATCATCTTGAAACTAAGTTATAGAGGAAAAATCATCAAGGAGATGAGTCATGCTACACCATTTTTCCGTTGAAGGTGGTCATGAATATTCCAAACTACATGAGGAAGTATGATCTCAATGTTCAAAAACTGGTGGTCCAACAAGTGTCACAGGCAAAGGCTCATCTTCATCATAATTTTGATTTTAAGTTTTATATGCATGTTCATCAGTGAGTGGTGATGGAAACTTGGTAAAAAGTTCATCTGCTAGTGCATGAAAAATATCTTCGTCAAAATTTACACTCCTTTCAATAAATAGATCCTGAGTGTTGATATCAAGCAATCTGTACACTTTGAATTCATCAAAATATCCAACAAACATGCATGCTTTACTTTGAGGCTCCAAATCATTTTTCTTCTTTGTAGGAATGTGGGCCCATGATCAACATCCGAAAATGAGGAAATGAATGACTTGAGGTTGCATGCCAGTCCAAGCCTCAAAAGGTTTTTTTCTGGTAACATATTTATGAGGATATCTATTATGGATGTATGAGTGTTGGCTTCAGGGGTCCTGACCCAAGTTTAGATTTAATGTTAACAAAAAAAATCCTCTTACTATTGGCCCTTTCGGTAGTGACCTTCTTGCGCAAGTCAAAGTCTCACCCAAAGAAGTATGAGGGGTGTTGGAACCAGGTTTCCTCACCCTGAAAGAGATTTAAAATAATGTGGGTATCTTTAGATATAAAACAATCCTGATCAGACTTTAGCAGCATAAGCCCTACCGAAAAACCCTAACGAGATAGATTTAGGTCAAATACACAAAGTACCTTATGCGCGTGCTAAAACGGACTCTGACACTCTTGTAATTACCCTTAGTACATATTATTAAATATCAACAATAATAGATCCATTCGTTTATCATTCATCTAAAGCATAAAAAAGTTGCGCAATAGATCTCATATATATAACACCTAGAAATAAGATGCAGAAAATCATCATAGAGAAAATAACATATGGATTTAGTACTCAGATATCATCCAAAATAGTTCTTCATTCATTAGCAGTTTAGATTCCTTAAAACACCTTCACTTTACATGCACACACAACTTACGGGGTCCACACACAAGAGGACTAAGGTCTCCACATACACAGCTAGCATGAGCCTTCTAACCGAGACAAGTTAACCAAAATACTAATAATACAGTCAGATCTCTATCATCAACATTAATACCACTGCCTATCTACTCGATCTAGACTCATATGTATACTTTTATCCTGCACTCATCTAAAGTCTGCGAACTATGGTTTGTGGTCCCTAGTTCCACCATTTTGACCCACTACAACTCATGAGAGGCTTTAACCTACCCCAAAGCTCCTTGAATTGTGCTATGCATGACTAAACTTACAAAATATTTACAAAAATATATCAAAAATATATAAAAATTTGGACCTCAGGGACTCTACTTCAACGAGCCCCCAACACAATTTTGTGACTCGTCCTGAGTCACAGCAGCACTAGGTTCTTCATCTTGTTTTGCAGTTCTTCAATAGCAGTAGCAAAGGGTGTAAGGATGCCCACACTCTGTTCTGTTGCGCTCTACACAGTATCTACCAGCTTCTACGATGTTAGCTGTTCTACGGCTTATTTTATACTTTGGAGGGTCTAATTGAGGTTTTTCACAGGTGCGTCCATGTCTTGAGACAAATTCATTGCCTAGTATGCTCACAAATTCATATGCTTAGTCACAATCTACTTCTTCCTACATAACTCGAATTAATCTCGCATAACTTGGCTAGTCTACAGGTAGGCCATGCACTGGGCAGGAAATAAAGTGGGCAAGGCTTCGTGCAGGTCATCAAATTCTTACTCCTTGATGCGCAACTCCTGATTGATATTTTTGACTAGTGGGTCTATTTGAACAGACATCCATAGTCCCATTGTCATCCTAAGAAACATAGAGCCTTTGTTAAACTTTGCAGAGATGCTTCCGGATGCTTCTTTCACTAAGGCTACCTGTTGCACACGCACCTATGGGGGAGTCTTGGGTTGCAACTTAGCCTGTAGTGCTGCAATCTATTGCTCAAAATTGGCTTTCACTGTCTACACTTTTGTCCTGCAAGCTTTAAGTGCAGAAACCAAGCTTTCAATCTCGACTTCTGGTGTGACGGATGTTGGGATGGCCACTTCAGTAAGATCATCGCACAGTCTATCAACTAAGTGTTCCATTTCTACACGTTGAGTGAGAATCGCCTACTGCGATGTTTGTGCTTGGAGTGATTCTTCCGTTTTGGCTGCAAATTTTTGTTCTGCTTCACTTAAATGCTATTGCACATGGACCTCCTTTCATTGCAACTCCTTAGAGATAATGGTCTAGATAGCATGTAGCTTTCCACTTGGAAACTTAGAGAGCTCAATTCCAAATTTTGGGAATGTTTGCACCTGCGAAGGTAGATCCAGATTCTCCACTTTAACAATTGGACCTAGGAAGGGGAAGATTCTACTATCTGATGTTTTGATGATCATGGTAGTTGGCAGGCTTGATTGAATTGGCCTCGCTTGATCCACGCTCACGTGCAAGTTGTCCACCTTCAACTACAAGACTTGCAATCCAGATTGTAAGGCCTCTACCACAACATTGTACTGATCTTCCATAACATTCCATATGTCTTCCAAAACAGAAGTGACTACGTCTGCAATTTTATCTAGGTCCTCTTCTGTTAGGGTAAACTCTTCGGCTCCTCCCGACTTAGATCCCTTTTGATTCTTTCATGGACCCTGGGAAGTTTTTGTGCCATGCTTGGTACCACGCATAGATTTAGAACTATCACCGTCTAACCCATCTAGGCCACTAGGGTCCACATCATCTTTGCCTCCAATGTTTTGCTCTATATCTATCTCTGTTTCCTGCTCAGGCTCCTTGTCACCATCCTTCTGCACACCTTTTTTTGCATCTTTACTAGTGCATAGCTTGCCCTCGTTCTCTTTAGTACACAGAATCATTACTTTCCCTGAGGTAGAGGTTGTAATGGGATGAGTGGAGCCGACCCCACTTTCCATGCTTTTGGCCAGGTAGCAATGACCTAGTCAACATCCGCTTCAGTCACCATAAGAGTCAAGTTGTACCACACGGGTTCATTACACGCTTTGACCTACACATTGTGAATTTTTATATGAAAATATGCAATGTTGTTGTACTTGCCATAGACTTTTGGCGATAAAATTGGTCGTGAGTGGATTGCAGCAACTAGCGCACCCTCAAATAGTACCCAAAAATCTTGTTTTCTTTCACGTGCTTGGGATGAGGCGAATCCCACAGATTGGCATAGCGCACCCCCTCATATATGCCCGCCTCCAACTGTGGGAGGACTACATCCACTAGAGTCTCCCATGCTATTAGCAAAATTATTAATCGCAGCCAAGAGTAGAAAAATAGCTTCTCCTGCTCCTACGCTTCGCGCATATTTTTTTGGAATTCTTCATACAGGTACCGGGACCAGCTGTAGCTGACCCCCTTCTCAAATTTTCTTGCCAACACAATCACATGTGCATTGACCGCCTTTGGTGGATACTTGTGCATCAAATTGTAGCCTAGGACTAAGGTGCATAAGCCCACACCTGAGTCTGCAATTGTCTGCACCAGGAATCCAATTTTTTCCTACTTGACCTTGTAGTCTTTCTTGAATTTTGCTGCAACCCTGAGCTCGTTGCTTTTCCAAATCCTGTAATTGGATGAGACCCCTTCTTAGGCAGGCTGGTGATCCGATGGATCTGCGTGGCATCTATTGGGTTGCGTCCTTGGATCCACAAACAAACTTCATGAACTAATTCCAGCAATTGGCGCACACAAATAGTAAGGACCGAATATCTCCCAAAATACATAATTCACAACAAATTTAGGGTCCTAACATTTCCTAGCCTGCGTGCCCACGACACCGATTCAAACTTTACTACATCAACATATATCACCCTCTCCATGTAGAAATTTGGTGCGAGGTCAAGGAATGTTTCCTAATTTTAAAAGTCAAGATCATCAAACTTGATAGTCAGTATCTTTCAAAACACATCTTCGCTAAGGGGAACAGCCTACGGGACTAGAGGTGTTTGAAGGTAGTCCCTCACTGAGTCTACATTCCTTGGAGAGTGCACAAAGAGCCTGCGTGGCTTGACATCTGACGACTGCCATGAGATGGGCTTGACGAAAACAACCTCCTAAATGGTGCTCATTTGTCTCTTCAATGGGTCACTGATAGGGGACCTATCCTTAGTAGCTGGATGTGGGGACATCACATTCCTTGGGGAGGTCCACGGCTTCAAGGTGGACAACTTTGATATTTTTCCTTTTCCTTTAGCTGGAGTGGACATGAATTCTTGAACCTCTAGTAACACTTCATGGACATCGTCCAATCCTGGCTGAGTCGATGCTGTGAGGGGAACAAATTATTCCTCAGTAGGTGCACTCTCCATATTGGTGGCCATCATTCTCGAGCGGAAGATAAATTGAGGATTTATCATGTCAAATGGGGTCTCATGGCCAGACATACAATAATTATAGACAAATTTACAACACATCTGAAGGATAATCTCAAGGTGCAATGTACTCAGAAAGAAAATGAACCAATTGTGACCCACACCCTTCCTTTTATAGGCAATCAAAGGTAGAAATGGTTGGATCTTCATTAAATGCAACTTACCTCCGTAAAATGGTAAAAAATCCTATAATATTGCCTCATTAAATGCATAAAACCTGCTCCATCCAATGGTAAAATTACTTTTTCACCCAGTTTCATTGTTCCAACGACTAGTTTATTTTCCTACACATCACCCATGCACTCTTATCGCACCTGTCTGCGCCTTTCCTTTGTTCCATGTACAGACCATTTGATGCTTATGCTCTAACAATAAATTCATTTGGTTGAAACTAGATTTTCCCTATATGTCTTTAGACAACTTCCATTTAAATACCCGGGAAGATTATCACCGGGCTGTGTGGTGAAGTGCACTGCACCTCCATTAGTTATTTCCTTTACAATCTATGGCCCCAACAAATGTTTCTTAAAATTACCTGACTGGTGTGAAAATTTATTGTCATATAACAAGACCAAATCTTCCTCCTTGAACACCCTCTATTTAATGTGCCTATCTTGCTAGGCCTTTTTGTGCACCTTCTATACTTCCTAATGGAAGTAAGAAATGAACCAATATTCTTCTAAGCCAACCAATTGTGCTAAAAATTCTTCCATAATGTTAGGCTCAACCATATTGGTGAAAGATACGATGTGTAGGCTTGGGACAATATACCCCATTGGCATGATTGATTCTTGCACATAGACCATTGGGAAAGGTGTTTTCCTAGTCAACTTCTTGCATGTGATCCTCTAAGCCCATAACACAGAAGGGATGCACACATCCCAGTCATTTCGATTGGCATTACAGATATGTGTGAGCGCATTCTCCAAAATTTTGTTGAAAGCCTCTATTGTGCCACTTGCTTATGGGTGATGAGGGGTACTCTTCTAGTGATGGATCTGAAATTCCTCTATAAGAGCTTCAATGGTTTCATTAGCAAAGTGCATACCTCTATCACACATTATTATCTTCATACATCCAAATATAGTCAAAATATGTTAAAAAATGAACTACACAGCAGTATCGGCAGTGCAGTCCTTAATTGCCTTAGCTTTTTACCATTTGGTCACATAATCTATGGCAGTGATGGTATAGTGCGCTCCAGTTTTCTTCCTTGGAGGATTGATCGGTCCAAAAAATCTATAGCCCATTTTTCAAAGGCATATAGGAGCATTTCATCTCTATGCTAGGGCTTCCTTGTTCTTTGACATGCATCATAGGCTTCACAGTATGCATGTTCATCACTACGTAGTGTGGGCCACCATAACCCGACACGCATCACATTCTGTGCAGTAGCTTTCCCATCATAGTGGCCACCCTTCACCCCTCCACAAGACTTAGCCAAGATATCATGTATCTCATGTTCAAAAAAATATCTTCTCAATACTTCATATGCTCCCAACTTATACAATTTCCATGCAATCAAGGTAAAATCTTTTGTGCACGCAACCAACTCCTTCTACTGTACCGAATATTCAACAGGCACACTTCCAGTAGTAAGGAAGTGAATAATATCAACAAAGTGCTCATCAACTACCTTGATAGAAAATATTTGTGAATCATCTAACCCCTCCTCCATACTGATTGGTTCTTCCCCATTTTTTATGTGTGACAAATGATCAGGTCCAACATTAAAAAAATTCCAGGCTTCACAATGATTTCAAATTCATAATCCTGAAATAAGAGCAGCCATATGCAAATCGTCCACCCCAACATAGGCTTATTGACCATGTATTTCAAAGTAGAATGGCCAGTGAACATTTTGAAGTGCCCTCCTATCAGATAGTGCCTGTATTTTTTCAAAGCATAGACCATGGCCAATCCTTCCCTTTATGTGGTTGAGTAGTTGTGCTCTGCACTGGAGAGCTTCCTACTGGAAAAAAAAATTGGGTGATCAATGTATCCTTCTCCTGGCTACGCTAGAAAAATCCCAAGTCTTATACCAGATGCATCCACATGTACATAAAAAGCATTAGAATAGTTTAGGAATATCAAAATAGGTGCAGTGAACATTTTATCCTTCAAGAGCTCAAAGATATTCTAAGAAATAGGTGCAGTGACCATTTTATCCTGAACCCAGAAAAATTATAGATGCTTCTTTAGTAACTTCTCCATTGACATAGTGCTCAAAAGCATAGCCCTTAATGAAGTTCCTGTAATAACCGGTGTATCGTAGGATGGAGCGCAACTGTTTCTCATTATTGGGAACTTATAAGTTGATGATAACTGCTATCTTGGCTGAGTCTACCATCAATCCTTACTAACATACTATATGCCCTAGAAAAATTCCAAAAGTCACACAGAATATACATTTATTTAGGTTAAGATAAATCTAGTGCTTTCTACAACTATCCATCATCCTGCACAGGTTTGACACATTGTTATTTACCAACCCAAACACTATCGAGTCATCAAAATATACCTACAAAATATTATGCATGAATTATTTAAACAAAGCCACTATCATGCGCCAGAAGATCACATGTGCATTTTTCAATCTGAAAGGCATGACCGTGTACTAGAAAGATCCCCACTCAATTGCAAAGGTGGTCCTGATATAGTCTTTTGGTGCAATTCTGATTTTATGGTACCCCAAACATCCATCAGTAAACGAATAAGCCTCTTTTCCTCCCACATTATCCAGTATATCATCTAAAAATGGAGTAGTGAGGGGGTCATGCACACAGGCATCATTCAGCTTGCGTATTTCTACACAAATCCTTATCTCTCCTTTGATATTCTTCTCCTGAACCACCCTTGGGCTTACCCAAGCCTGTTCTACAGGATCGATGATGCCTGCAACCACCATCTTTTATAATTTTGATTTTAATTTCTTATTATATTTAAGACTCAATCGGTATGGTCACTACTTGACAGGGTGCACATTTGGTTTCAACGTGATATTTATAAGACCTAGGTATCCTACAATTCCCTTGAGCTCATATAAATCTGTAGGAAACATATCCCCACACTATATTTGTAGCTCCACAATCTTCCCTATTGTATCGTCATCCCAGTAATCCTGAATTCTGGCCAAATTGGGCTGCTCTTCTATCCCAATGCTGACTTCCTTTAGCTTCAAAGGTTTACTTACATCTACCATTCCCAATGAGGGACCTGCAACCACGTGCTCCCCTTCAGACTCACGGATGTTGAAATTTCTTGTATCATCTTCATTATAATTTATTGACATGTTCCTACAGTTGATAATGTCTTGTAGCTGCACATCCCATTCTAGCGCAGAACATTCATTTCATGGATGTGATTCATCAAATACAAGGGCATTTATGTCCTTCACGACTTCATCCAAATTTTCTGATCCCCCAACCAAGATGAACAATGATAGGAAATCATGAGTCATTATAATCCAATGGTGAGTTCCTCGGTGCAACTCTATATCTAGATACCAAGTGGTAGGAACCATCCCTAATGAGTGAATAAACATATGAACCCACTCATTGCAAGTCTTTTCCTTCCAAAAATCCACCCACATGGTCAGGTTCTTGCGTGGTTCTCCCTCACCATATAAAATTTCAGTTGGTGAGGTAATGGGAGGTTCAAAGTGAAACTTCACAATTTTTCTATATTCCTGCCAATCGTTGAAAACACCCTTGTGTGTATCCCACCACCGCACTGTGGTTGCACGCATAGCCAGGTCAAGCACCCAGAACGTTCACTCTTCTGGGAAAGCCTTTTCCAATTCAGTATCCCATTAGTTGTAGGGTTGATCCAATTGTTGTCCTATGAAGTCAACTTGTAAATATGATCGACATCATCTCCTTCATGTACTAGTTCTTTATATCTTTATCCTTTTGCTGGATCTAGTGGGACTATCACCCGTGTACAATAATTCTCAAAGTTCATGCTTCTATGCTTCAGGTTGATGATGACTATCATATCAATGGCCCAATCTAGTTCTAACAGTGTAGGGTAGGGGCCTGCATTATCCACAAATTGTTTAACTTCAAAATTGCATGTAAAACATTTTGTTTTCCCATCTTTTTTCGATTTTTATTTGGTATAAAATTTGCATCAGACCCCAAATCCAGGATGACACTATCCATCTCATACTCTCTAATCTACATATTCATGCACATCTCCCAACTAGTTCTCTTCTTTTTCTTATAAATCTTATTCACAACCTTAGTCTCCATTCAAAGTACTACTTTTTCCATGCAGTTGTCTATCTGGGTCTCCAAATTATCTATTGCCTTTTGATTGCATAATAACTTAATACATGCTTGTAGGAATGGTTTTACTTCATCATGAGCCTTCGGTTCCATGATAGACTTTGATGTGGATGCTTCTGTAGTAGTAAAATCCTTCCTGGCTTCAATGAAAGTCTCATTTTCCTTCTGCACGTTGAGTCCTTATTTTTTTCCAGACACCTTTCTAATCAGTTGCTTTGCATCAACCCTCTTTTCATCATCTCCTCTGGTGGCAGCACCTCTACGTGTAATTACATTTACACTTGAACCATCATCGCATGATTCAACTTTAACCATTTGTATGTTTTGCGTAGGCGTCTCCTATTGCTATTCCTGTATTTTATCAATTATCATAGGACAATATTCAATTACATGATTAAATTTCTTACAGTACCTGCAATATTGTCACGTAGAGTATGGGTTGTCATGTGCATAATGTCCAATGTCCCCACAATTATAGAATATTACTTTTCATCTTCCCTGACCGATGCTTCCACATCTTGCCCCTCCCCTTCCTCTTGTTGGGGATCATCCATGTCTAGAGGGAGATGTTGGTGACGAAGTGTCAGACTGCACTCTATAAAGGTTAGCACTATTTATCATTAGAATGAACATCCGACAGTGATGCTCATCATGACCAACTGGAGAGAAAAATTTGCACCATTGTTGCTTCAACTCTAGCACATATCTTCCTAATCGAGTACAGTAATATATATCATGCCATCCATGTACCCTACATTCAATGCACCATAGTGTAGGGGTACTTGCTCCAGTAGCATCCCTAGGGCACAGTGGATTTGGTCCCCCTACTTGCAAGTAATCTGAGAACAGAGTGCATTGATCCTTGGTGTTGCCTGAGCCCTTGCATCGTATGCACTAGACATATGCGCCAAATTTTTTACCCCAATCTCTGCGTAGGTTCTAAATTTCTAAGTGCATAGCATCCAATTGACTTTGAATTTGCAGTGCTCCAAATTGAGCATCTTCTCTAGGCACAACTTCTAATTTCATAGCAACTTCTAGGGCTTCGGCCTCAAAATCAATATTTTTTTGACCCATAGGCCCATGTAGATGTGGCAAGACGATGGAAATGCACCATTCCTTATGCTTCTTATCATCGTAAACAAAAAATTCTTCATTGATGGTGCACTTTAGTCGTTTATTGGCTTCCAAAACTGATTCCTTTGGCCCTTATTTGATGTATTTTAATTCAATCACACACTGTGTGTAGGACTTTGACTTCGTAAATTGTTGTTTGAGAGCATCTTTATTCTGCAAAACTGTGGGATCATCGTTATGAGCTAGATATCCCATGAACCAATCTAACGCAAGACCTTCAAATGCCATAGCTAGCTGCACTCTCTTGAAAACATGAATATTCACATTTGGTGTAGTCCACGCTGCATTAGAAAGGAACCAAAACCTATACATATCCTCATCTCCCACACCCTTAAAGGTGTGTAACTTCATATGTGCATCCATATCTTTCATAGGTGGTGGTGATGGTGGGGTAGGAGATGTCTTACCCCTGCCAGAATTCGACTGTGGCATAGCAGGAGTGTTTCCTTCAACATGAGTAGCCTCACTATTCTCTATGTGAGGTGAATTTATCAGAGGGATGTATACAAATATGTCCCCTCTCAGATTGACCCCATAGTATTTTCTGTTGTGCGTAGTGCTTTTGATCTTATTGAGGGTCATTCACTTAGTGTGGCTGCATAAAACACCCTTTTCACATAATAGAATCTTAATCATTAGAGGCAAAGATCACAAGAATTTACCTATCAATCCCTTGCAAAATCTCCTTTCAACTTCAAAATACAACATAAATTGATCTACGAAAAATTCTGTCACAATCCCACCCAAGATGATGTGAACCTAATGATCCATAGTCCAGGAGATGGAATTATCATTATTATCCAACGGTTAGATCAATTATGGCATCCATTGTGTGACCTTGTCATCCTTCAAACATGTTTGGAACTATGCTAATCTTGACAACCACTCCTAGAATTCCTATGAAAAGGTCACAAAGAAGATCTCGTTAACCTATGTGAAAATATAGTTCTAGTTCCAATCCTTAATAGACAACTTCTTACTTCTATTTTATTTTAGGGAAAATTCCTCAATATTTTTTTCAAACCAGTCCTCTAATTCAGGCTTTAATGGTCTCCACAACATCCAATCTCTCTCAAAATGATCTTAGTCCCGGAAACATAACCATTTGTTAGCTTTAGGGGTCTTGACCCAAGTTTGAAGTTAAGGTTAAATAATAAAACCCTCATACTACTGGCCCTTTCGACAATGACCTGCTTCTGCAAGTCAAAGTCTCACCTGAAGCAATATGGGCAAGGTGCTAGAACCAGGTTTCCATACCCTGAGAGAGATTTAAAATTATGTGGTTATCTTCATATCTAAAACAACCCTTATCAGACATTCGCAACAGAAGCCCTATGCAAAAACCCTAACCAGACAAATTTAGGACAAATAAACAGATTACCTTATGCACATGCTAAAATGGACTCTACAATCCTTGTAATTACCCTTAATACATATTCTTAAATCTCAACAATAATAGATCCATTCATTTAGCATTCATCTAAAGTAGAAAAAATTTGCGCAATCAATCTCAATATAAATAACACAATAACTAGAAATAAATTGCAGAAAACTATCATAAAGAAAATAAAAGATGAATTTCATACTCATATATCATCCAAAATAGTTCTTCATTCATTAAAAATCCAGGTCTTCCTTACAACACCTTCAGTTTACCCGCACCCATAGCCAGTGGGGTCCACACATAGTAGGACTAAGGTCTCCACCCACATAGCCAGCAGGAGCCTTCTAACCTAGAATAGTTCACCAAAATACCAAAAATACAGTCACATATCTATCATCAACATTACTACCTCTTCCTATTGACTCGATCTAGACTCCTATTTATAGTTTTAGCCTGCGCTCTTCTAAGGTCCAGAAATTGTGGTTTGCAGCCCCTAGTTCTACCCTTTTGACCCATTAAAACTCATGAGGGGCAACGACCTGCCCCAAACCCATTGACTTGTACTGTGCACGACTAAAATTAAAAAAAAATTACAAAAATATATCAAAAATATATCAAAATTCTGATGTCATGGTCCCCACTCCAACAATGAGGCATATTTGATAGCTTCATCCCACAATTTTTACGAAAGAGATCTTGCATGCAACATGTAATTGGCCACATGTTTCAAAGATCACTTGTTTCTTTTGGCCACCCCATTTTTCTATGGAGTGTAAGAACTGTATGCATATTTTATTACAAATAGAATTGATATCTTTGTTGACATATTCCATCCCACTATTTTTTTTGGAGTATCTTGATGTGTTTTCTAGACTTAGTTTCCACATGTGCCTTGAAAATATTTATATGTTGAAAATCATCAAACTTGAGTTTCAAGAAGAAAACGCAAGTGATTCTCATGTAATAATCTATAAATGAAAATACATATCTTGCTTTTCTCATTGAAAATGCTAGAAATGGACCCATGAGATCACTATGTACAATTTCCAAAGATGAAGAGGCTCTCCATGCATGCCCCTTCTAGAACTTGTCTTGTGGATGATTTCCAAGAGCACATCCATTACAAACACCATTTCAAAATTCAATGTTCGGAAATCCCTTGACCATCCCTTTCTTTCTAAGTTGCTACATATATTTGAAATCAAAGTGCCAAAATATCTCATGCCAAAGCCTACTTTCTTGATTTCCACGCGTAATTCGAAAAATAGAATCTGATTGAGGAACAAAATGAGAAAATGTATATAGAAAATATTGATCATTTACCTTGCGAGATGAAATATTCAAGTAAGTTTCCATGTCATAAATGCTCATGGAATTTGGGGTAAATTCCAATTTCCTTCCGGTACCTGTTTGTGTCATCTGATACACTGAAATAAGATTCATTGAAAGCCTTAGAATATGCAAGAAATTCTCAAAAATTCCATCTTCAAATTTCACTCCTCCTTGTCCAGTTGCTTCAATTGCAGAATTTCCCCCCATGAGAATAGGAGGTCCTAAGTATGCATGTAGAGAAGAAAAGGATTTCTTTTAAGAATCCATATGATGAGAAGCTCCTGAATAAAAAATCCGTTCTTGTAGTGTATAATGAAGAGAAATCAAAGAATTCCCATTACCCCTTGTTTCTAAAGGCTTTCCCTCCATCTTCTTCTTGGCACTTTCTGGCATGTGATGACCAAGACTATTTTGCTGAAGAGTCTTTTCCATTAGCTCAGTAGTCTTCTGGATGTAAGAGGATTCAAGATGATAACCACTGTTATTCATCAATATTTTTCACCTGTTAATGATGGATAGTTTTTATAGCCAAGTTTTCTAGAAGTTGATCTCCAATTTGTCAAAAATGACATCTAGAGAACATCCCTAAACAATTTTTGTACAATTTTTGTCCTCCTACCTTTTCCAGTCAGCTTATGATGATAAAAACCTAGTTGTCAAGTCCTATCTAGTTTCAGTCATATAAGCCTGTCCATGAGCTGTCATAAGCTAAAAAATTATCTGTTGTCATTTACCCTCATCCCCAGGTCATTCATTATCCAAATTATGATAAGAATGCCAGCCACCCTACCTCTGGTCATATGCAATTTTGAGATCTAATCCTACCCAAAGAAAATACTAAAAAATTTTCAAAGATCTCCCCTAAGTTAGGTAGTGGCGCTTTAGGGAATCCCTTCCTTGGCAAAAAAAACATCCTAAGAAAAAATATTTTGTTCAACACCATCCAACCCTGAGTTAGCACTTTATCTGCAAAAAACAAAGCTTGATACACATATAGGTCGCCCCACTAAAAGGTCTTGATGTCTCAGTAGTCCATGTTTCAAAAGCCAAAATGATATAATGTTGATCTACAGTGTTTTAGTGTCTGTTTCAAAAGCAGAGATGTACAAGTATTCAGAAAACATTGTCAAGTTAAACATAAGAATACAGATGCTTCTCATGTTGTCTTGAGACTAGGATACGAATACTAGTCAGAGACCAAATTCAATAAGCCTCTACAAACACAGTCAAGAAAGGTTAGTAAGTAATGACTAGGCAGCAATTACTCTACAAATACAAGTCATGTGGCTCCTATTTTGAAAGATTCACAAGGATATTCCAACCATAGAATACATATCTGAGAACATGCCTCTTATAGCATATTGTCAAAATTTTAACTCTATTACTTATTGTGATATACCAAGTAGAGATATGTATTACAAGGAAAGATGACACAGTTTGAGAAAGGGATGAAATTTCATGACTGTGTTAACCTCCTCCAAACATGAGCAGGTGGTTGGGTCACTTGTTTCAAACCTCCTCCAAGAAATATCACATGGTTGGGTCACATGTTGTAAACCTCCTCCAATATAAAGAGCAAATGGTTTGGAAACATTATGTTAACCTCCTTCATTTAAAAGCAGATTGTTAGGAACATGATAAGGGCCTCCTTCATTTAAAAAATAGAGGGTCAGGAACAGAGGTATAGCCTCATTCAAAGAGCACTAGACTAGCAATGTTTCAAATGACCTAAAACTTGTTTTACACCACTTCCTCCAAAAGGATGAAGCAACTGATATATCAGTAGTGTTTCAAAGGGTGCTTAAATGAGTTCACTGTTTAAAGGACATATTTGAAATTCAGTGGGAAGCAATTGAAGGTTTATGAGTTGAAGTCTAGTGTTAAACATAGGCCAAGCAGTGATATTATGATGTTCAAGAAAATCTGAGGCTAGAATGTCCAAAACTTGGAACAACCTCATCAAAATGACAGGAAGGGTATGACACAATGATTCAAGTTCAATACACCATTCAAAGAAATAAAACATACCACAATCATAGACAAGACCCTTTTATGTGCATAAGAACAAACTTGGTTGTCTGTATATGATTACATTAAGGGTTTTTAAAGGCCATCTCCTTGATGAACAGATGTGATTCAAGCCTTGGTGAGTGCAACTAAGGGTTTAACCACAATCAAAATGAAAATCTCAATATAAGGTGCCTAACAGTTCAACAGTTTTAGATATGGTTCTTGAGCAATGATCCTTTTGAAAGAAAGAATGGACAAACAGTAACAGGGTCATTTCCTTAATGAAGAGATAGTGAAAAAGGTCTTGCTTTTAAGGAAGGCTCTTTACTTCAACAAAATTCATGGATATGAGGGTCTTCAAAAGAAGCTGGCCATAGCATCGTTGTTATGAGTCCTGATCGAATATGGGTCTTTATGATATTTTAAAATGACGATAAAATAATAAAGACAGTGATTTTTTTTTGATATGACAAAAAGCCTTATCAAAAGGCATTCAAACCCTTACAATGTAACTACCAAGGCATTTGAATCGTTTGAATTTTAAAAGGTGGAAGAGACCATTCAGGAGGCCCATTAACATTTTCAAAAACATGAATCACACCCTCCTTGGCTGCTCACTGAAAAAACAAAGTCATTTTCAGGCATTTTTCAATGTTTTGGGGGCTCAGAATTCTACGCGGCACGCTTGTAGATGCGTGTGATGCACCTGTGAGCAGCCAGAAGAAGAAATTGCACTATGGCGTAGTGCACCTATAGCAGCGCACGACGCGCCTGTGTCTTCGGTCACCAGGTGCCTGAAACCGACCTGACAACAATTTCTCCATGCAACGCCTTTTACTCCAAACGACCCGCTCATCCTCCAGACCTCCAAATGCTCCTTTGAACGTTGATAGATGATCAACAAAGCCCACGAAAATTTTTCAAGGTATTTTCCTTACTCCTTGGCAAATTTTGGGGTTAAAAGGGTTCTCTTAACCATGTTTGCAAACAAATTTAAAAAGGTCTCTTTATTCATGGATAGTAAAAGATAAAACAGTGAAATAAAAGAGGTTTTATTAGTTTTGAAAGAACCCTAACTACCTTTCAAAAACAGAGACTACCCAGAGTTACTAGAAAGAAATACAGAGTTAGTTTAAAGAGGTTTTCCAATCATTTTAAAGGGGTGCCCTAACAATGTTTACAAAATGCAGATAGGCTGCTAAAAACTAAGAGATAAACAGTGATTAGGAGATTGGACCTTTGGTCAATATCAGTGAAGTTTTTGTTGTGGGTGTCAAAGATTAATACAGTGAAAGGGAAAGGTGTTTGAGCCAAAACAAAGGGAGATTCCTCTACAAACAAAGGACCAAAAACATATCTTGTTTAAACCTTTTGCTCATACACAATGATTAAAATTATTTTGGTTCTCATTTGACAAATACTTGTTTATTAGCATCAAAGAGACACAGTGACTTGCAAGGAGGAAAAGGTGTGGTGTTGGGAAGCCATTTAAAAAACCATTTGAAACAACTTGTCTTGGTCAGCTAGCAAAGAGTATCCAAAGAAAAATGCCTCTCACGCAAGATAGCAGAAGTGGCCCTCACAAAAGGTATGAACCTTTTTCAACTGAGAAATTAAATGCCCATCCTTCATTTCTTTTTAAATTTCATGATGTTGGACGTTTGGTGTTTTGTCAAAGCGTTTGGGACGTGAAAAGTTATCTTCCCTTGACAAACCTATTGGCTTTAAGACTGCAAGGGAAACATGTTCAGCTAGCAGGCTTAGACTTCAAGCTTTCTCCTAGATCCATTTCGAGAGCTACCAAAATTCCATATGTCAGAGAAAAATGGTTTAAGAAGAGCTACCTAGACTCAAAACAGTACAAACCCTTCTTGAAACCAAAGCATCAGGATGCATGCCCATCCATTTTTCCTTTTTCATATTTATTGACCAGCTATGCTCCCTCATGAAGATAATCATGAAATATTTCACATGTGAGGGAAGGTTTTCCCGAGTCTATGCTTACCATGTCTGACTACTCATGCACTTCACAAGAACCCAATTGTTAAACCTCCCCTTTTTCCTCCATAGAAGTATTGAAAAGATGGCTTCCACTATTCAAAAGAGACCTTCCTCTCTGCAACCAACTTGTATTTTCCATCATTCCCTTATCAAAATTGTCATTCTTAATCAACTTGAGAAGAAGGGATTCTCTTGCGACACTTTCATTTCACATCCTGATTTCGCCACTGCTTCCTCGGCCCATGCATCTCCTTCACCTTCCACTCATCCTCTTTCTCCTTCTTCTAGTAAATGCAGTCCTAAGAAGAAAAAATATCCCATGATTGATCAAGAAGAAGAGAATAATTAGGAAGAACAACATAGTGAGGAAGAGCAGCATAATGATGAAGAGGAGCACAGTGAGGAAAGACATCATAGTGATAAAGAAAAAAACAGTGAAGAGGATCCAAGTCAAAGGGAGCAAAGTGAAGAAAAATGCAGTGAGGAAAGGCAACATAGTGATGAAGAAGAGCACCATGAAGAAGAACAAAACAATGAAGAGGGAAATGATGAGGAAATGAAACAGTTTGATGAGGAACACAACAGCCACAAAGAGGAGGATATTAGTAGCCTTCAAAAAAAAAAACATGATGAGGATGAAGCACAAAACATTGAGGATATAGAGCCTAAAAGTCTTGAAGCAAGTAGGGACAAAAGTGGAAAGGGAAACATTCAAGGAGACATGCAAGGTGACAGTCAAATCATTCACGAAGAAGGTCAAAACAATGGCAAGGATAATGAGGGGAGTAGCAAGGGAAAATAACAAATTGAGCATGTGCTAGCTGCCTCTCCTAGGCAAGGGGCCATGCTTTCTTCTCCAAAGGTGACAAAGCCCCAAACATCAACAAAGAGAGTGCCTCAAACTGTAACTCCAAATGTTACTAGAGCCCTCTGAAGCAAAGGGAAGTTGCTCAAGCAATCCATAGTTGAATTTCCAAAGAGGAGGAAGACCAACAAGGCCACCTAAATCAAGGGAAAGGATAAGGAAGAAATTAGCCATGAGAAAGAGAGGGACTTTGACATAATTCAGATAAACAGTGATGATAGCGACAGTGAGGCCAGAATCCTAGAGTCTCTCCTGATAAATAGAGAAGAAAAAATTCATGATCTAAGAGCGGATCTAGAGAGGTCTAAAAACCTCATTCACTTTTTGTAAACAGAAAACAAGCAGATGAGTGTCCACATGGCAGTATATGAGACACGGGCTATCAAGTATCAAAAAGAGGCCTCCAAGGTGCAAATTAAGTTTGAAGAACTCATGGGTGAGTTCAATGATAGTGAAGAAGAAGATCAGCTAAAGAGAAAGAGGCCAAGGACCATGGGACTCAGAAGAGCCTTAGAGAAACAAAAAGAGGAAGAGTCTGCCCTTTTCCAATATTTTCCTCTTACTATCTTATTCACCCAAGAGATAGAAAAAAATAGAGAAGCATGGTTTGAAATGGTGAATGAACACTTGGAGAAGCAGTTGGAAAAGACCAATAGAGATTTGGACCTTCAAAAAAGAATGACTAGGCTCTATAAGAAGCTTAATCAGTTCGCCCGAAGGAAATTGAAGGCCACACAAGAAAGGCTCAAGGAGGCTCAAAAGAGTTGTCCGGCACCAAAAATGAAGAAAGATATATCAAGGCTAATAAATTTTGGCATCCGCTTCTCAGCATGCTTCTGAAAACCCACGAGGGTCGTGCTTGCCAAAATTAGGCAAAATTCGACAAGTTTTGGTTTTTAAACATTTTTGGACTTTTTCCTAAAAATCATGGGCACCACCATTTTTGTTTGAAGCATCCTAAAAGGATGAAAATGGTATCATTGGATGCCATCATTTCAGGGTCATCTATTGAGCGAATTTCAGATCAATTGAAGATGATTTGGTCCCCCAAAATGGAGAAAAACAGTCACTTTTTCAACACTCTGCCCTGCATATCAGCAAAGGCTATTTTCTGGGTTTTTCCACACATATCAATTTGTCTCAGGGTTCTAGTGATTATTTTGGAGAAAAAAAATCATTTTCAGAAACTAGACATCTAGAGCTTTCAAAAGAGCCATCAGAAGCCTCGTTTCGACATCAGGAAGTTCTCCAAAAGGTTCCCACAAGACAGGGGATTTTCTGCTGATATATTTCTTAAGTACTTTTGTGAAAAATGCACTTTTCTGAAGTGGCTTTTCCTAATGTGCGTTTAGCCTTTTTTGGCCATGGTTAGTTAGGAAAAGTCAATATAATTTCCTTTTTTATAATTTTTAAGATATTTTTATAGATATTTTGTGCCTTGGGCTTTGAAATTCCTCAAGGACAAAATCAAATATTTTTGATAGGCCAATGAGCTTGCTTGTTGCACTAGGAGGTTTTCCCTCATCTTGGCCTATATATTCCAAGAGACTTTATTCTAAATAAGGCTGAAATTGATGATATAGAGCAATATATGGTTATTCAAGCTTGGAAGAAACACTTGTCTCATGCATTGGATAGTTTCTTGAATGTTTTTGGATGATGAAAGAGGACTGTTGTTGGATTCCTTGAATTGGTAAAATGGTATAGTGTCCCTCTCTGTTATGCTTCTTAGTTTTCATTAATATTTCATGCTCTTTCTTTATATAAGATAGTAGAGAATATATTTGAGACATGCCCTTAGAGGCACCTCAGATTTCCTGTTTCATTATAGCTTCTATGTTTTCTTCCTTCTTAGTCATGTCAAGGAATCCTTGATTACTCTTTGATCACTGAAGAAATTGTTTGCTTGTTTTATTTATGGTTTTATGCATGCTAAGTATGATTCACGGTATGCCCTGCTTACTCATGGCTAGTCATAGCTCCACCTCTAAAACCTTTGTTTGAATGTTTTATTGTCCTAGTTGAACCAATGAGGTCTTGTACTGATCTTTCCCTTTGCCTAAAACTCTGCAATCTTACTTCGAAGTGCCCGATAGCTTGAAATACTATGTCTAGGCGTTTCCTCATAGTGGTTTGAGTTATTTGTTTGTCTTAATTGTCTTTCCCCAAAGTCTGATAGAAATTTCCTAAAGTTAGAGAGTCATATATCTCTATGTATTGCTTGAATGTTTACTTCTATGCATTTATCAGTTTGAAGTTACATTTATCATGATTAAAGGTTAGCCCTCCCATATAAATGTCAGCTATTGAACTATTTATGTTTGAAAGCCTTTGTCCTTAAATAATTTAGTGTCCATCCCACTTCATTTTACCTTAAGATCCATTTTACCTTGATCAAATCAGCCCTTCAACATACCTTGTATCACCATCTGAGGCTTTCTTGACATTTTCGACCCCATAGCCCAGTTGATCTGACAATATTGTTATCTCTCTTAATCTTTGATCAGTTCCTCCCTCAAAAATATAAAAGCAAAACCAAAAACCTACTTCATAACTAGCCTAAAAGCAGAAACATAAGAAGCAAAACACATAGATATCCCTTACACAAATAGAGAGAGCCCTCTCTGAGTCTAGGAAGGCTAGGTCCTTGGGCTCCAAATATTGGTTTGATGTTACCCTATCACTTGGCTTTCCAATCAACCAAATCACGTGACACTAACATAATGGCGATCATGGTGGGACTCTAAGTGATAAACAAGCTTAGATTCCCTAAACCTTCAGAGACCTTTGAGAATACTATCTGTGGACTTATCCCACTACTCACTAACATAATGGCGATCATAGTGGGACTCTGAGTGATAAAAAAACTTAGATTCCCTAAACCTTCAGAGACCTTTGAGAATACTATATGTGGATTTATCCCACCGCTCACTAACATAATGGAAATCACGGTGGGACTCTAAGTTAGTGACAATCTAAGTACACCTTAGGACTCCAGAAATCCCTTATCTTCAAGAATATCTGCCAATTTAGCCACCTCATCGCCACACTAACATAATGGCGATCACAGTGGGAATAACTAAGTACATAACAGTCTAGCAAACTCTTGTAGATTCATTAGTCTTTCAAAATTTAAACAGGCATGCAGTCCATAGAATCATTTAGAGTAAACTCTCTTTGTTTCACCACCCTAGCAAAGTGATGAATTAGTTTTAGGACACTCTAATAAACCATAGGCTGCACATAAAAACTCAAAAAATCCCCAAAACATCCCCAAATTGGCTTTTCCTATTTATTGGTGGTGGACCATAAGTACATCCCTATAAAAACAACCAAAATTCACCTAGCAACTCCACTAGCCTCCAAAACCAAAATTTCATAAACCATCCTTTTCTGTTGACTCATCCTTTTCAAACATAAAATTCATGGTGCAAAATCTGTAATCAGTGACAAACTAAGTATAACATAGTGATTTAGAAAGCTTCACCTAAACATAGGAGATAAATAGAATAAACTTGCAAATAGAACCATTAGCTTGTCCAAACAGTCTAGCAAATTGTTGAAACTAAGTGATAAGTCTTCCTTGCAAGTCTTCACCTCAAAGTTTTCTAGAAGGCTTTTTCCCGAGAGCATCTTTGATAGTATTGGTGGTGAACCATAGATCTCAAAGAAATCCACCTGGTGACTCCACTAACTTTCATTTTTGTTTTGAACATTCTTCACATTAGCAAAACCCCTAGAGAGGCCATCCATCCAAAACAATCACAAATATCATCCTCTCTAAACTCTGAATCAAAATTTGGCTTCACAAATAATCAATACCAGATCTCATCCAGACCCAAATCCCCCTGTCATAGTTGATAACCCAAAGAATATTTTGTGAAAAATATCTGAAACTAGAAACTTAGCTACTGATAGGTCCATCTGTAAAGCAATATCTGTACCTGAACATCTCATATCCTTTCAGGATTCCCCATTTGACTTAAAAACAAAAAAACCCCTTTTTAGAAGCAAGTCACATAGTAAAATCAACTTTGATGATCTCGAGCCCTTAGATTTGCAACAGAGTCCTTGTAGAGAAACCTCACCTACTACACCTCCCGAATTTCAGCTTCTCCACCACTTTGTCTCCTACCATCCCAAATCTACTCAAAATCAGTTCACAAGTCCGAGTACATCTACCACACCCATCCAAACCACCACTGTTCAAATCACCTCAGCTCATCCCACAAGCCGTCATATTGTAAATCAACCATTAGCTCCCGCCATGGCAGCTTGGTATGAACCCTTGGTGTTTCCACAACCTTTGGCACATTTACAACATGACTAATAATCCAAAATCCCGCACTTCACTGGAGTTGAGGCTACTACCACCCAAAAACATGTAGATAGAATTAGCGATGCCTTTAAATACATGGAAATAGAAGACGAGACCATAAGAATGAGGATGTTCGCCCAAAGCCTAGGTGGAGAACCCAAAAAATGGTTTAAGAGCTTAACTCCAAACATTATACATGATCTCTGAGAACTCTACCAAACCTTCATAAATAAGTGGGAAATCAGAAAAAACCCCATTCAAATCCTATCTGAGTATAACAATCTAAAAAGGGATAATGGGGAAAGTGTCTGGGACTATTGCTCTAGGTTCAACAGTGTTTATAACGCCCTCCCGCCTCACTTCAAACCTCCACTTGGCTTAGCCTTCGCAAATTTTCCTGAAGGTTTCGACCTAGACATGACTTATCAACTAAGAGACAAGGACCCTATAACCTTAGAGGAAATGCAAAAAGTGGCCATAAGTGTAGAAGCCAACTTAGCAGAAAAGAGAGCTAGGACCAGATTAGAAAGGAAAGTCACATACTAGGATGAGGTCACCCCTTCAGTCCCTTCCTTAGATCCTAGAATAGATGGCTTGGTTAGATCCATGGCGAAAATGTGGGAAAAGATAAGTGAAAAGACACCTCTTAGGGACAGCCAGCCAAACCCTCAAAATTGAAACTAGAACCAAAACTTTAGGAGAGAACAACCTCAAAACAAACCAAGGGAAACTGACCAACAAATCAGGCCACCCTTCAATGAAAACTATGTTGATGAGGAAGAGAGGGATACAAAACCCATTGATGAAATTCATTTAAACCTAATAGGTTCTGATAACGAGAGTGAGGTTTACCTCATAGAAGAAGAACAAGCGTTCTTCTCCCCAAATCAAAATGAAACCAACTATGAGGACCCCGAAGATCCTGGTATAGGATTTCAGAATGCTATAATAGAATCCCACAGGAAGTATGATCTTAGAAGTAGAAAAAACCAAGACAACTCCAAGAAAGGTAGCTCAGACACTGCTGTTAATAAAACCCTTGATACCATTCTTAAAGGAACAATGGATAGCAACAAGATCGTGGTCAAGAAAACTGACCAAAACAAAGATAAAGCTATTCAGACAAGCCTTGGCCCAGATCTTCCCAATACCTCTACCAAGATTCCTGAGATGGCTGTTATGAACAAAATCCCGAACCAAAGTCAGCAAATTAAGAACATAGAGAAAGTCATGGCTGAAAAAACTGAAGCAAACCTATCTAAACTACAAGCGCCCTTCAGTTTTGAAGGAGAAATCACCAAAATAAAGATCACCATGCCTCTCATTGAACTTATTGCCCAAAGCTCTTACAAATCCCAAGTGCTAAAGGTCCTGAATATAGGAAATGATGCTAACACCCTAAATCTAGCTGACGACAACCCTGAAGTATTGTTTGGTCCAAAAATAGAAGGTAAATTCAAAGAAGGAACCACTCTTCCCTTTTATATCAGTCTAAATATACATGACCAAATCCTACATAATGCCATGCTAGACTCCGGGGCCTCGCATAATCTCATGCCAAAGGTTCTCGTGGAAAGATTAGGCCTAGAGATAAAAAACCCTTATAAAGATTTATATTCATTTGATTCAAGTAGAGTCAAGTTTCTAGGCTTAATCAAAGATCTTTGTTTCAGTTTGGCCCAAATACCTACAAAACACCTGATCATGGACATAGTGGTAGCAGACATCCCTCCCAAGTATGGAATGATTTTATCCAGAACTTGGGGAGCTAAGCTTCAGGGAAATATTCAACTTGATATGTCCTACGCCACTATTCCTGTGTTTAACCAAACTAGAATACTCTATTGGGAATCACACATGAAATATATGGTCAGTAGCCAAGAAAGGCCAGATAACATCCCGATGTACTCCTTGCATTCTGATCTGAATTCTTTCATTTTACACACTGATGAAGACATTGAGGAATAGTTAGGAGAATTTGAAACAAACTTAGACCCACCACATCAACTACCCCATGTTGTTTATGATGAACTAGACACTCAAAATTAGCATGACCATGAGCAGTTATGTCTTGAGGAAAGAGAGTTCATTCCTCTTGAAACAAAAATAGAGAAAGAAGCACAAAACATTATATACCATCAAGAAAATTGTCAAACCATAGACAAACATCAGCAGTAACATCAGGAGACTTTTTCAGAACAAAGGCATTAGAAGACTTGCATATCACAAACCTCTTTGGAAATCAGGGGCAAGGGAGCTTAATGTTCATACCATACCTAAAAGATCTACCATCTCATAACTCTACCTCTTCAAATGAAACCTTGACTCTAGCCACAATAGCCAAAAATCCAGAAAAAATGTCTGATAAATTTCTTATGAAAGGATATGATGACTTCAGTCCAAATATACCTGAGTTGTTTGAACTAGCTACCATTCTACCACTCCACCAAAGACTTAGAAATGCTAGAATTTGCAAGATTGTTCAAGATACTACTTCATGTAGGGAAAAGAGTGAGAAGCACTATGACACTGCAATCACTCCAAGAGAAAGTTTTGACAAAAGAAAATACAAAAATTTTGACCAAACAATAATAATCAAAGACAAGACAGTTGGAAATAGGATCTGTGTTGATTTTAGAAACAGAAATACACACCCTTGGGACATAAATGGCATTCTTCCTTCTCAAGACCATGCTCTACAAATGATAGGTGTTTCTAATCATGTGTCTTTACAAAATGATGAATCAGGGTATTGCCAAATAATTCCTTTGCAAAGAAAATAGCTCAAAGAATTTTTCAAGTATGCTGGAAGTAGTTCCATCTTCAAACCCAAAATTTCAAAACCACCAGACACCAAAAACATTCTCCTAAAATCCATGTTTCCAGTTCTAAATTTCTGCATTCTGATGTACTTGGATGATGTCATCATATACTTCAAAAATGAAAAAGAGTAACTGCATTATTTGAAAAAGATGTACAGCAAAAGGAGAAGTGGAGATCAAAGGTATAAAGAAGTACAGTAGGAAGATATGGGGTTGTTTAGAGATTCATTCATGAATCCTTATGTTATGCTTGAAAGAGAAAATTTTCCAAACTTTTCTTTTCAAGAGCTGAGTGGACCAAGAGTGGTAGGAGATCCTTATGAAGATAAGATGCTCAAGTTTCACCATTTTTAGGATTTCTAGTTCTAGATTTTTCAATCATTGTATATATCATTGTTTGAAGAAATAAATCAAAAAACAGAAAATTCAAAAACAATAGAAAAGTAGAAAAAGAGGGTAGTTTGAAAAATAGAAAAAAAACCCCATGTTCAAAAAATAAACATTCTGAAAGCGCGCAAGTCTAAATGCCGCTACTACTGCTCAAAATGTCTTGTTCAGTTATCTAGCCTAATCATAACCGAACATGTTTTAAATTTATTTCCTAATAATTTAGTGAGGGAAGAGATAGTCAATATTGTGTAAGCTTGAATTTTCCAAGAAAATAGATTAGGAAAAGATATTGGTTTCACATGCTAAAAACAGAACCAAAGAGGAAAACAGGGATGAAAAACAAACTGTGTATCCTAGACCTGATTTTATAGATTTCATTTTATGCAAAATATTTGTGTGCAGCTTGTCTTTCATGCCACAAGTACATGACAAATCAGACTATCTAATATTGATTTTGTCATTTTTCAATTTCATGTTTTAGCTTAGAGAATAAAATCCTGTCAAACATTTTAACCTTGACAGTCGATCTAGCATAGGTAGAGAAACAAAGGAGTTCATCAATTTAATATGAACTCCTGGCTGGTATAAGTGTACAATTAGATAGTGTCACTTTTCAAAAATATTATGTCAAAGGGTTTCTAGTCCAAATGCACCCGAAAGAAGAAAAAATGTTAGGAAATGTAGCTGGGTATTTAGAAATGACTTTCATGCTAATCATGCTGTCAATTTTCAGAAATAACATCAAAGAAGAAATAAATTTGCACCAATGGATAAAGGCACTAGTCTTCAAAAGGCTAGAGATCTGAAATTCTGGACACCTCCTGAAGAGGAGCTACCCTCCCCAAATGGAGCCACTGTTAGTCATCAATATTTTTCACCTGTTAATGATGACTAGTTTTTATAACCAAGTTTTCTAGAAGCTGATCTCCAATTTGTCAAAACTGACATCTAGAAAACACCCCTAAATTTTTTTTCTCTTCCTACCTTTTCCAGTCAGCCTATGATGAGAAAAACCTAGTTGTCAAGTCCTATCTAATTTCATTCATATAAGCCTGTCCATGAGCTGTCATAAGCTAAAACATTATCTGCTGCCATTTACCCTCATCCCCAGGTCATTCATTATCCAACTGATGATAAGAATGTTAGCCACCCTACCTCTGGTCATATGTCATTTTGAGATCTAATCCTACCTAAAGAAAATACTAAAAAACTGTCAAAGATCTCCCCTAAGTTAGGTAGTGGTCCTTTAGGAAATCCCTTCCTTGGCAAAAACAAACATCCCGAGCCAAAATCTTTTGTTCAACACCAACCAACCTCGAGTTAGCGCTTTATCTGCAAAAAACAAAGCTTGATACACCCATAGGTCGCGCCACTAAAAGGTCTTGATGTCTTAGTAGTCCATGTTTCAAAAGCCAAACTGATATAATGTTGATCTACCATGTTTCAATGTCTCTTTCAAAAGCAGAGATGTACAAGTATTCCAAAATACATTGTCAAGTTAAGCATAAAAAGACAGTTGCTTCTGATGTTGTCTTGAGACTAGGATAAGAATACTAGTCAGAGAGCAAATTCAATAAGCCTCTGCAAACACAGTCAAGAAAGGTTAGTAAGTAATGACTAGCCAGCAATTACTCTACTAATACAATTCATGTGGTTCCCAGTTTAAAATATTCACAAGGGTATTCCAACCAAATGATACATATCTCAGAACATGCCTCTTATAACATATTGTCAAAATTTTCACTCTATTACATATTGTGATATACCAAGCAAAGATATGTATTACAAGGAAAGATGACACAGTTTGAGAAAGGGATGAAATGTCATGACTGTGTTAACCTCCTCCAAACATGAGCAGGTGGTTGAGTCACTTGTTGCAAACCTCCTCCAAGCAAGAGAAGATGGTTGGGTCACATGTTGTAAACCTCCTCCAATATAAAGAGCAGATAGTTTGGAAACATTATGTTAACCTCCTTCATTTAAAAGTATATGGTTAGGAACATGATAAGGGCCTCCTTCATTTAAAAAACAGAGGGTCAGGAACAGAGGTATAACCTTATTCAAAGAGCACCAGACTAACATTGTTTCAAATGACCTAAAACTTGTTTTACACAACTTCCTCCAAAAGGATGAAGCAAATAATATATCAGCAGTGTTTCAAAGGGTGCTTAAATGAATTCACTGTTTAAAGGACAGATTTTAAATTCAGTGGGAATCAATTGAAGGTTTATGAGTTGAAGTTTGGTGTTAAACATAGGCCAAGAAGTGATATTATGATGTTCAAGAAGCTTTGCTTCTTTTGTCCATAAAGGTCTTCTTAAAAGGTAATCCGAGGCTAGAATGTCCAAAAATTTGAACAAGCTCATCAAAATGACAGGAAGGGTATGACACAATGATTCAAGTTCAGGACACCATTCAAAGAACTAAAACGTACCATAGTCATAGACAAGACCTTTTTATGTACATAAGAAAAAACTCTGTTGTTTGTATATGATTCCATTAAGGGTTTTTAAAGGCCATCTCCTTGATGAACAGATGTAAGTCAAGCCTTGGTGAGTGCAACTAAGGTTTTACCCACAGTCAAAAGGAAAATGTCAATATAAGGTGCCTAACAGTTCAACAGTCTTGGATATGGTTCCTGAGCAATAATCCTTTTGAAAGACAGAATGGACAAACAGTAATAGGGTCATTTCATTAATGAAGAGACAGTGAAAAAGGTCTTGTTTTTAAGGAAGCCTCTTAACTTCAACAAAATTCATGGATATGAGAGTCTTCAAAAGAAGGTGGCCACAACATTGTTGTTATGAGTCTTGATCGAATATGGGTCTTTATGATATTTTAAAAATGTGATAAAATAACAAAGACAATGATTTATGTTTTGATATGACAAAAAGCCCTTTCAAAAGGAATCCAAACTCTTACAAAGTAACTACCAAGGCATTTGAGCTCATTTGAATTTTAAAAGGCGGAAGAGACCGTTCAAGAGGCCCATTATAATTTTCAAAAACATGAATCACACCCTCCTTGGCTGCTCACTGAAGAAACAAAGTCATTTTTGGTCATTTTTCAAAGTTTCTAGGGCTCAGAATTCTATGCGACGTGCCTGTAAATGCATTGGACGCACCTGTGAGCAGCCAGAAGAAGAAATTGCACTACGGCGTGGAGTTCCTGTAGTGGCACGCGATGTGCCTGTGTCTTTGGTCAGCGAGCACCCAAAACCGACCCAACAACCATTTCTCCGCACGACGCCTTCTACTCCAAACAACCCGCTCATCCTCTAGACCTCCAAAGCTCCTTTCAACGCTGATCGACAATCAACAAAGCCCATGAACATTTTTCAAGGTATTTTCCTTACTCCTTGGCAAATTTTGGGATTAAAAGGGGTCTCTTAACCGTGTTTGCAAAAAAATTGAAAAGGACCTCTTTATTCATGGATAGTAGAAGATAAAATAGTGAAAGAAAAGAGGTTTTATTAGTTTTGAAAGAACCCTAACTACCTTTCAAAAACAAAGACTGCCCAGAGTTACTAGAAAGAAATAGAGAGTTAGTTTGAAGAGGTTTTCCAATCATTCTAAAGGGGTGCCCTAATAGTGTTTACAAAAGGAAGTTTGGCTGCTAAAAACTAAGAGATAAACAATGATTGGGAGATTGGAACTTTGGTCAATATTAGTGAAGTTTTTGCTGTGGGTGTCAAAGATTAATATAGTGAAAGGGAAAGGTGTTTGTGCCGAAACAAAGGGAGATTCCTCTTCAAACAAAGGACCACAAACATATCTTGTTTAATCCTTTTGCTCAAACACAGTGATTAAAATGATTTTGGTTCTCATTTGATAGATACATTAGGGGAATTTTGAGGTCTAAAATGGGTTTCCTAAGGAAATTATAAAATAATAGTGGAAAAATTCAAATAATATTTCATGACATCATCAAATTTTAGAGGGAAAAATGAAAAAACTACTTTTTCAACTCATATTTTCAACTTATCTCCCAAATTTTTTACTCAAATTTTGAGCGGGAGTACTCATTGGATGCGAAATTTAATTCCTCATCCAAGGAGTACCCATGTTGCATACTTCCGATGGGTTCTACTACACAAAAAATGAGAAATACATGAAAAATGTTATTGTAATCACGTTTTTCTATGTATTTCTCATTTTTCATGTAGTAGGGGTCTTCGAAAGTATGCAACATGGGTACTCCTTGGATGAGGAATTTTATTTTGCATCCAACGAGTACTCCCACTCGAAATTTGAGTAAAAAATTTGGGAGATAAGTTGAAAATACGAGTTGAAAAAGTAGTTTTATTATTTTATTATTTTTTAATATTTTTACCCTTTTATTTAAAAAATGGTAAGTCATCCCCTATGGTTGACATCATCATCTTGAATCCTATTGGTTGTTATAAAGTTTATTTTTGTTGTACCTTTTTCTTAGGAGACCCATTTTAGACCTCAAAATTCCCCTAATGCTTGTTTGTTAGCATCAAAGAGACACATTGACTTGCAAGGAGGAAAAGGTGTGGTGTTGGGAAGCCATTTCAAAAACCATTTGAAACAGCTTGTCTTGGTCAGCCAACAAAGAGTATCCAAAGATAAATGCCTCCCAGGCAAGATAGCAGAAGTGGCCCTCACAAAAGGTGTGAACCTTTTTCAACTGAGAAAGTAAATGCCCATCCTTCAGTTCTTTTTAACTTTCATGAAGTTGGACGTCTGGAGTTTTGTCAAAGGGTTTGAGAGGTGAAAATTTATCTTCCCTTGACACACCTATTGGCTTTAAGACTGCAAGGGAAACATGTTCAACTAATAAGCTTAGACTTCAAGCTTTCTCCTAGATCAATTTCTAGAGCTACCAAAATTCCATATGTCAGAGAAAAATGGTTTAAGTAGAGCTACCTAGACTCAAGAAAATACAAACCCTTCTTGAAACCAGAGCATCGGGATGCATGCCCATCCATTTTTCATTTTTCATATTTATTGACCAGCTATGCTCCCCTCATGAAGATAATCATGAAATATTTCACATGCGAGGGAAGGTTTTCCCGGGTCTATGCTTACCATGGGCGACTACTCATGCACTTGACAAGAACCCAATTGTTAAACCTCCACTTTTTCCTCCATATAAGTATTGAAAATATGGCTTCCACTGTTCAAAATAGACCTTCCTCTCAGCAGCCAACTTGTCTTTTCCATCATTCCCTTATCAAGATTGTCATTCTTCATCAACTTGAGAAGAAGGGAATCTCTCGGGACACTTTCATTTCACATCCTGATTTCGCCACTGCTCCCTCATCCCATGCATCTCCTTCACCTTCCACTCATCCTCTTTCTCCTTCTTCTAGTAAACCCACTCCTAAGAAGCAAAAATCTCCTATGATTGATCAAGAAGAAGATCATACTGAGGAAGAACAACATAGTGAGGAAGAGCAACACAATGATAAAGAGAAGCACAGTAAGGAAAGGCATCATAGTGATAAAGAACAAAACAGTGAAGAGGATCCAAGTCAAAGGGAGCAAAGTGAAGAAAAACACAGTGAGGAAAGGCAGCATAGTGATGAAGAAGAGCACCATGAAAAAGAACAAAACAGTGAAGAGGGAAATGATAAGGAAATGAAACAGTTTGATGAGGAACATAGCAGCCACAAAGAGAAGGATATTATTAGCCCTCATAGAAACAAACATGATGAGGATGAAGCACAAAACATTGAGGATACAGAGCCTAAAATTCTTGAAGAAAGCAGGGACAAAAGTGGAAAGGGAAGCCTTCAAGGAGACATGCAAGGTGACAGTCAAAGCATTCATGAAGAAGGTGAAAGCAGTGGCAAGGATGATGAGGGGAGTAGCAAGGGCAAAGACCAAATTGAGCATGTGCTAGCTTCCTCTCCTAGGCAAGGGGCCATGCTTTCTTCTCCTAAGGTGAAAAAGCCCCGAACATCAAGAAAGAGAGTTCCTCAAACTGTAACTTCAAATGTTACTAGAGCCCTTCTAAGAAAAGGGAAGTTGCCCAAGCAATCCATTGTTGAATTATGAAGGAGGAGGAAGACCAAGAAGGCCACCCAAAGAAATGGAAAGGAGAAGGAAGAAAGTAGCCATGAGAAAGAGAGGGACTTTGACATAATTCAGATAAACAGTGATGATAGCGACAGTGAGGCCAAAATCCTAGAGTTTCTCTTGATAAATAGAGAAGAACAAATTCACGATGTAAGAGCGAATCTAGAGTGGTCTAAAATTCTCATTCACTTTCTACAAACACAAAACAAACAGATGAGTGTCCACATGGCGGTATATGAGACACGGGCTATCAAGTATCAAAAAGAGGCCTCCAAGGCGCAAATTAAGTTGGAAGAACTCATGGGCGAGTTCAATGATAGTGAAGAAGAAGATCAGCCAAAGAGAAAGAGGCCAAGGAGCATGGGACTCAGAAGAGCCTTAGAGAAACAAAAAGAGGAAGAGGCTGCCCTTTTCCAATATTTTCCTCTTACTAACTTATTCACCCAAGAGATAGAAAACAATAGAGAAGCATGGCTTGAAAGGGTGAATGAAAAGTTGGAGAAGAAGTTGGAAAAGGCCAATAGAGATTTGGACCTTCAAAGAAGAACAATCGGGCACTATAAGAAGCTTAATCAGTTCGCCCGACAAAAATTGAAGGCCACACAAGAAAGGCTCAAGGAGGCTCAAAAGAGGCGCCTGGCACCAAAAATGAAGAAAGACATAACAAGGCTTCATTGAAAACCCATGAGGGTCATGCTCACAAAAATAGTTTTGTTATAGCTTCTATGTTTTCTTCCTTCTTAGTCATATCAAAGAATCCTTGATTGCTCTTTGATCACTGAAGAAATTTTTTGCTTGTTTCAGTTATGGTTTTATGCATACTAAGTATGATTCACGGTATGCCCTACTTACTAATGGCTAGTCATAGCTCCACCTCTGAAACCAATATTTGAATTTTTTATTGTCCTAGTTGAACCAAGGATGTCTTGTATTGATCTTTCCCTTTGCCTAAAACTCTGCAATCTTACTTTGAAGTGCCCGATAGCTTGAAATACTATGTCTAGGCATTTCCTCATAGTGGTTTGAGTTATTTGTTTGTCTTAATTGCCTTTCCCCAAAGTCTGATAGAAATTTCCTAAAGTGAGAGAGTCATATATCTCTATGTATTGCTTGAATGTTTATTTCTATGCATTTATCAGTTTGAAGTTACATTTATCATGATTAAAGGTTAGCCATACCATATAAATGTCAACTATTGAACTATTTATGTTTGAAAGCCTTTGTCCTTCACAAATTTAGTGTCCATCCCACTTCATTTTACCTTAAGATCCATTTTACCTTGATCAAATCGGCCCTTCAACATACCTTGTATCACCATTTGAAGCTTTCTTGACCTTTTCGACCCCATAGCCCAGCTGATATGACAATATTTTTATCTATCTTAATCTTTGATAAGTTCCTCCCTCAAAAATCTAAAAGCAAAACCAAAAAACTACTTCATAAATAGCCTAAAATCAGAAACATAAGAAGCGAAACACATAGATATCCCTTACACAAATAGAGAGAGCCCTCTCTAAGTCCAGGAAGGCTAGGTCCTTGGGCTCCAAAGATTGGTTTGATGTAACCTTGTCACTTGGCTTGCTAATCAGTGAAATCACGGGACACTAACAACACCTATTACAATAAGGACACTTGGTGTTTCCTTTATTTCCCTTCATACCCTTAGAGATGGAAGAATCATTTGAAAGTTTTGGATTTCCTCTCTTTCTGGATCTGGATCTCTTTCCTTTCCTTTGCATTTGTATTGCTGATTTGGTTTTGAGTTAGAATTTCCTTTCTCATGCATGGCAAGTTCATGTGGACTTGGAGACCTTAATGAACCCATTTTGATGAGCTTATCCTCCTCATGAATAACAGACTCAATAAATGCATCAAATTTTGGAATTTTCCATTTTTCTCCAGTTGCAAGTCTAATTGTATGAAATGTAGAAATGAAAATAACATATTCAGGGCATAATTTAGAAAAAAATAGAAAGCATCAATTTCCCTTCCTGTTTGGATTTAGTGATCCTGCAATCATGTAATTATAGATGCAATGATTTAAATTTCATAAATAAACATTGAATGTTCTCAAAACTATTTGAATCTATGGATTTTAGCTCATTTTCAATAATATGAGCCCACATCTCATCCTGTTTTCCAAATAAATTCTCTAAGGGCGTCCAAACATCATTCAGAGTCTTGCATGTTTCCACATGGAAACACAATGATGGAGATATGGGCATCAATAGAAGACCAAAAACCTTGTCCATCCTATTGAAGTATTTGGATTTTTCAACAGTGGAGCTGGATTTCTCTTCCTTATTCATAACTATCCAATACAAGCCTTTGCCTCCGAGGTGAAGAAAAATATTCAGCTTCCATTGGAAGTATTTATGCAGAGTAAGAATCGTTGAAGATGAGAACTCCATTTTTTTTCACCTTGTAGCTATAACAACAATTGCAGCAATTATCCAAAATTTTGATATGCAAATCAAATCTCCAAAAAATTTCCGAATCTTTGCTCTGAAAACCTGAAAAATATTTTTCATGCACCTTATCCAAACTCGTGTAGCTCTGATACCATGTAAAAGTATTAGAGCTAAAATACGAACCAAGCTGAATAATAATTACACAAACTTGCGAGAGTTGAAAAAGTAAAATTAGAATTGAGAAGGAATTTGATTCATCAATATTAGTTTGAGAATCAATATGTAAGGAAAATAAGTTTATTTTAGTTCTACATGCAATAACTATGGATAATTAAAGCTAACTGAAGCTAAGTGTGCTTTATGTTCTGTTAATGTGCACATGCACCACATGAAAGCACTAGAGTTAACTAATTAAAGAAAAGTGCACACCACATGTAAGCACTTGAGTTAACTAGATAAATACAAGTGAACATCGCATGCAATAACTAGAGTTGAACTGAAGCTAATTAAGGCTAACTATGTGCTTCTACACCAACAATCCTCAACATCGGCTACAGGTAAATTATCATACAATTTTTTTTCTTTTTGGTTGTGGGTTTTATTCCTATAATTCCACAGAGCTATTTTATTTTGTAGACTTATTGTTTTGCCAAAATTTATGTTCAAGTTACCACCCGATCTCAAGGGATTTTTTTTGGGCTACACAACAAGCCCCATGCCCCAAAGGGGTTTCCCAGGTTGGTAGTCTTCTACATTCAGCTACAATGGTTACTGTTCCATTTTAGAAACTCCATGACAAATTCCCTTTGAATCTCTTGCAGGAGATTATTTCTTTAGTTTTGAACAGAGATTGGCTTACCGAGTTATGGTTTCAATACCCTATGAGTACTATGTCAGGGTTGTTAGCTTTCTAGCCATTTGGTTGGTTTGTGGCTTCAAACTATGGAAATATCCTTCTTTAGTTCTATAGGGTTTTGGGCTTTATTTTAATACTGTGATAATTCACGGAGGTCAGATAGGTCATGCACTTTGAGGTCTTAAAAAATTGACCTAATAGAGATTAGAATGTGATTTTTCGTACTGTAGTACATTGAATATTGTTTCTGGTTATTTTACTGTGAGGGTTTCAGCCTGATACAATAATTACTTCTTTATTGTACTAATTGGTTATGGAATCAACAAATATTTTTATTTAAATAGATCTCTCTTAAGTTTAACATGTTGTTATTGAATATTAACATGCTAATTTTTTCATCGAATGCTGTTAATTTAGCTTGCTACTACCATTGGTTTCTATTATTGTCATAGAGAATGATTTTCATTATTTCTATAGTACTGAATGTAATTTTCATTACTGTTTAATTAATAAGGTATTTTCATATATGTATTTTGGATGTTCGATGATATTTCTTCACTATTATGCCATGCATGTTGCTCGAGGTTTACTCAAGGTGTAGAGGGAGACTGAACCGAGCTATGAGTTTTCTTCCTATGGCAAAGTCTCAACCCCCTAAACCCCACTTCCATTCCCATCTTGTATTTAACAGACCTTAGGGTTTTCAGAAGCATTAAAACCCCACCAGGTTTCACACGTCACAACATTTTTTATCTATGTATTGATATATTCTCCTACAAATGCAAATGAAACAAGTTTATAATTTTCATTTTTTAGACAAATTAATAAGATTGTATTTATTGTAACTGTGTAGCCGCAAGAAAACAATTTTTTATTGTTCACTGTTTAAATGAATTAATCAAATTGTATTTACTATAACCCTTCGGGTACTACCACTCACTAAGATCTTGGATAGTTAAAATTTGACTTATTCAAGAGGAAAGGAATTTACAACACAACATACTCATGTAATTAAACTAAAATGGAAAGCTTAGACAAAAATAAATTTAATCATAAACACTTACCTTTCCACATTCTTTCTAGAAATTTTGCAGAGCTGAACTCGTCCTCCGAACCATGAGAAGGGAAATTACGTCTTCTTCTCCCCCCTAGGCTTCGACTCTCGAGCAATATCCACACTTTACTTAGAGAAAAATACTAAGCATCAGGACTATAGTATAGCTTTTTATTCATTGGACTATGTCTATACTCGAGTTCCCCACTAGCCCAAGTCCAACTCAAGAGTTTTCCCTCGCAACGTCCTACCAATTCTACAAACTTTTCCTCCTGTTTGTCTTTTCAGACTCTCTAAAAGCATAAACCCTCTTCCTCTTAATAATCCTCATTTAATCCAAGGAGGTAATGACAAATTTCATAACTGTCTAGGATTTCGAATCCGTTACCAAACAACTCTCTTGAATTCCTAGAATTATAATATTGAAAAGAACATTTACACTAAATTAAATAACTGAAAAAAATTATCCTAAGCTTCTACAAGACTTTAATTTAAATTTTACGTAATTAAATAATTATGGACAATAATTTATGTGTCATCATGGGTGATAGATACTCTAACCAATAGAAACAATCACCCTTTTTATGGTATTTTTGGGAGTAAATTTTTCCTAAAAAATTTGTTTTAAGTTATTAAAATAAAACTGTGAGCGCTACCAAGGTTTTTACGATGATGAATCTATTTATGCATTTTAAAGTGAATTTTAAACAACAAGAGATCACAATCTTGGTGGAAATTGTATCTCCAATGTTTGGCCAAAGAAGTCATTCCATCTACACTACTATAAATTAAGCATATTTGATTTTAAAAAATAATATAAAACATGATTCTTAGCCATGGAGATTGAACCACAATTTATCTTGGAAATTTTTGATTATAAATATCCTTTGTTACAATACTATGCATCAATATTATGACTTATCAATACCACATGTCCAAAAAAGCATACCTCATTTCATATTACACTTGTTCATACAACATGCTTTTAAATTAATAGATTTAATTAAAAGTAAAAAAAATCAATAACTACTTTCACAATAAATCTCAAACTTTAATTTGAACTTTGATTTGTAAATATTATTAAAAATATTTTAAAATATTCTATAAAAATTAAATCCTTACTCTTCATTTATTAGTTATTAATAAATAAATTGAAATGATAAAATCTCTATTATCTCTTAATAATTTAATTAAAATGATAGAAATCCTATTTCAAAAAAATGAACATATTTATTGATATAATTATTTTCATGTCTCCTATTTTAATTATTTAAGCTATTAACAATTCTACTATCTAAATAAATAATAATATTTTTTGATAACATATGTTAATGATTTTGAAAAGGTTATTTTAAGGAATTTAGAATGTTGATAACTTTTTATGATTGAATCCATAAATTTAGGTTGCATTTTTAGTATTGATAATGCTACAAATAGATAGTGAAGTTTGAAAATGTTCAAGCCCCAATCAACTGTTAAATAAACCTTTAATTAACATCTAATCTCAATCGACAGTCTTAAGTTTAAAAATGTTCAAGCCCCAATCAACTGTTAAATAAACCTTTAATTAACGTCTAATCTTAATCCACACTTCGGAGATCGATTGAGATTATTATTTTTATAATGCAATAAAAAGGATGTGAAGTCCACTTTTCACTTCAACGATGAACATCACAAATAATAATGACCCAAGTTCATCACCTCAATTAAATGTTTTTCCCAAACACCTTAATATAGCTTTTAGACCACAACAACCAAACCTTGAGACAATTCATTTGCGTTATGGGGTAGGTGGGTTTTTTTGTTTTTCTTTCTTCAAATAATTTTTAAATTATAAAAGTAAATTTTAATTATTTTATTCAAGTTTTCCTACATGAAATGACACTATCCTTAACAAAAATATCATGGTGGTATTGATTTCTAGTCATTGAAATAGTAATGCAATCAATATCAAAATTATTTAGAAAAAAATAAACAAATTTAAAAAAATGTATAATGTATACCTTAGATTTTTAGTGATCATTAATTAAAAGTCCACTTAGCTATCACTAAGAAATTAAACATATTTATCAAGATATGGCTATAATTAAACCCACATGAATGACCTTGAACCAAACTTCAATAAAACCTAATAACGAACTAGTTTATCACCACTATTCATATGAAATGACACTTTCCTTAACAAAAATATCATGGTAGTACTGATTACTAGCCATTCTTGTTTGCAAAGGAAACAAAAAGAAGCTAATTCGCTAGAGCTCAAGGATAAAGGGAATAAAGCTGTATGCAATAACGTCATCATGGGATTTTCCCCTTGATTCTTCCCCATTGGATTATTACCTTTACTAACTAAGATTGACTAAGGGAATATCCTTGATCCTCTTTCCTCTATCGCCAAAGGATCTAGTAGCATCCATTGATGGTTCATAGATGGAGAATATTATTATGTTTCATTTATCCAATCCTCTGTAAGAATAGGTGGTTTCATTGCTAAACAACCTCAATGGAAACCAAGAAGAATCAAATCCAACCAAGTCAATGAATTTACTCATGATCATTCCTTATTTTCTTGGCCGATCAAAAATATTTCACTAATCTGAATCTGTGTGCTTTCATTCATTCTGATCTGTATTAATCCTATCAATGCAATGGAAATTTAGCTCCTTTTAATATTACTCTCAATCAATAAATCAATTGATATATCCAAGGTATATGCTATTAAGGTCCTGTCCCCATCCATACCATATAAATAAGATAAGTCAATCCTGGCTCCCGAAGGTCCAACTCAATATAAGTTCCCAGTCCACTCTCTAGAGACAATTTCTTTCTGATTACTGCTGTTGTGTATAGAATCCTAAGCTCTAGCTATTAAGGTAGGTTAAGTAATAACCAAGGACTCCCTACCCCTATATGTTCCCAAGTGGGTAAATATAAAGGGATATCTTAATGAAAGAAGAAAGGTTAGGTATTTACCAAAGGGGGCAAGGTCGCACTCTTTCATTCCTAGAATGGGAGAAGGTAAGGCTATTTCCTTCATAGAATGGGGTGTCGATGGTATTCCTTATGCCTTGTCTGCTTGGATATTCATATATAATGATAGGAGCAGTATCAGAGCCGTAATTAGAGCTGGTAGTAGTCGCAAGCCAGTAGCAGTATCTAGTCAGTTCCTTTAGAAGCATAAGAGGATTGACTCACTATATAGACCCACTAGAAGATAGCTGCGACTCACTGGAAGATAGCTGCGACTCACCAAAATCATGAGCATGTGTAGGAATCAAGAACACTCATTGGAAGCGGTACATTGGAATTGAGTAGGAGTAGTGAACTAGCCATGAGTAGGAGCAGTAGTAATGACTAGGAGCGGTGAACTAGCCATGTATCCAAATTTAAGCTTATAATGATTGATGGATATGGTTATAACTAGATTGGTTGTATGGCTAGCAAGGCTAGCTAGGTTAGATGGTTCTTTTATTAGAAGCAGTGATGAAATGGAATTGAATGGAGGGAGCTTCTTGGGTGGATGATCTAGCTCTCGGATGGAAGGGATCCTAGGATAGGACATTAGAGAGCAGATTTTGGATGGATGGAGAAGGAAGAGCATATACATAGCTCATATTAGTGACCTTTAATCCCCAAAACATAACTATAATATAATATAATTATACTATTGGCTTAGTCATATGACTAATATTAGATAAAGTAATATTAAGCTTAGTTATAGCTAGTATTATTAGAACTAATAAGCTTTTAGCATCAAGTGTCCCCTTACCACAGAGAAGTTCTTACCATAGATAAAAAGTACTTACTGCCTAATGCGGGAGACAAAAACCCATTGTTAATCCATAACCGAAAGATAGAAATTACCCATAATGAGAGATAATTCTCTCATCATTCCTATAGACCTGCGAGAGAGAGGAAGGACATGTACCCCATCACCATATGAAGAAATAATGGCTACACATTTTGCTAGAGTGAGTTTAAGAGCTTGTGGGTGGGGTAGGGGCATGCAGTGAACAAGCGGCTATGTGAGTTCCCCATTTTCTCCACCAGATGATAAGTTCAAGTTGACAACAGATGAATGATATTGAGCCTATAAGTGAGGCAAGAAAATAATAGATAGCTTGTTTTTTATTCTTTCACCTCAGGATTAAGGCAGCAGGGGTCGGACGAGAGATATGATGGAAACCAAGTTGCCAATAGACAAGAAAGAAGCTACCTATCAATGGATGATAGGAGGAGGAGAAGGCTATTATTTTTCTATTTGAGCAGTGTGAAACACATGCTTCTTATTGAACATAGGGTAGGTATTTCTACCCTAACTAATCAGCTTAGGTTTGCATATTTCCCCATCAGTGAAATAAATTACTTATGATCTTTTAGTTTATCACTCCTCCCCCCATGATGGATATTCTTTAAAATATTCTCCTTTTATTTATCACCCCATGCCTGCCTTTTGAAGGACTTTTTCATAATCATTGTTGTTTCCTTAGCATCTTCGGACAACAAAGCGAAGTTGGATGATGGTTCTATCTTTTCCTTCCATTCTCCATGAAATTCATAACATACCCTGCTAATTAGAGGACCAAGTTCAGTGCAGAATTCATTCCTTCCAACTGTGTTGCCTGATCCCTTACCAGAGTTGTTAACCTGAAGGGTGATAGGAGAGTATTTTTTAACCACCCCATATTTTTTTTAACTGTATGAGTATAAGGTAAGGTCAAACATTCCATCCCGGGGGTCAAATACCTCCTCCCCAACTAGTCAAGCTGATGGAGGGATATTAAGCTACCTACCATCCAGATGAGTGAACATTTACCTTAGCTGAACTTCTCTTTTTTATTCTACTTGCGTGGGGGTGGATGGGCTAGAAATAACCAGGACAAAGTAATAAGGGCCCAAAACATTGAAACAATAGTGCAATGAATATCAAAACCACTTGAAAAATAATAAAAAGTTTTAAAATATGTATAAAGTATACCTTAGTAATGTACACTTAGCTCTTTAACTATGAAAAATAGTTTGGAGGCATGTTTCTATTTTACACTCAAAAAAATCATACCCTTACAACATTGTGCATTTCTTCACCTTCAATCCCTAAAAAAAATGAATTTCCTATAATCAAATTCCCACCAAAAGTCCATCACAACTTCCCTATGGGATACAGTCCTCATGAAATGGCATGAGTACATTACCAAAATTCTAGAGTTATTTTTTCTTAAAGTAAAATTGGATGCACCTTGTGGTATAAAGTGAATACAAATCATATATAAGTAGAGGTGGTGTTATGGGAACGTAGTTGATCAATATTTAATAACCTACATAAATGTGCTTGATGAAAACCCACAAAACTATTTTGTTAATTCGAACATAATCATTATTCAAAAATTTCTAAAATTTTCTTCCTAAATCAACATCCAAAATACCTAAACTACTAGTGTTACACTATGTATAATATTCTCACTAACTTGAATTCCATTCTTATATATGAACCTTATCTGAATATCTCACCAATAATTTATTTGGATATCTTTAAAGTCCGAGGGGAAAATAATCCAAAAACTATATTACATTAGCATCATATTGAGTAAATGGATACTACATATTATCAATAATATATGAATTCATCCATGAATCTTGTCCATAAACCATTCCTCATCCTTGTTCATGTGTAGTGTTTTAATTCAAAAACTAGTAACTATGGATTTTTATAAAAATAAGTATAATTCTTAATTATTTAATAGGAATGGACTAAAAGTTAGTGATCTTTCAAAGGTAGCATCATATTGAGTAAATGCATATTGCATATTATCAATAATAAATGAATTCATTCATGAATCTTGTCCATAAACCATTCCTCATCCTTCCTCATGTGTAGCGCTTTAATTCAAAAACTATTAGCTATGGATTTTTATAAAAATAAAAATAAATATTAATTATTTAATAGGAATGCACTAAAAGTTCATGATCTTGCACAGTTTGAGCCTAAAAAAACTAAAGGTTTTCATTTCCAAAAAAATTCTCCAATGAAAGAGAACTTTCAAAATGGCTCATTAATTTTATGTTTTAAATTCCCATATGTAGATTTAGTAGGTGTTATCCAAAGCACCATAGTTGGTTTCTCCTCGTTGTTTCTTGCACCTATCTGTTGGATATAGGACTCAACATTGTTAGACAGGCCTTATTGAATTTGTGTACTCTTTGATGGACTGTCGTTGAACAAAACCCTTCGGAAATCTAAAGAGTATTTGATGTTGTATTGCTAGGTTTCACATCAAATACACAATGCCTATTATGCTTCCTACATGTCAGTTGTCTGGTGATCATCATGTCGAAAATATAACCAAATATTTGTCTCATGTCCACGGATTATCCAAAGAGGGACTTGTATCAGATATATGATGACCACTTTTTCCCATGGGATTGTTTGACCAAGTTTCACCGAGGAGCTTGGAAAATCATGGGAAAATAAGGTCCATCAAAGTGAAGACACAATTCCATCTAATAACCAATGAAAGGAAAATGGATTTTAGTACACTATGTAGTAGTGGCACCCTTGAAACCTCAAAGGAAATTTCTTCAAGGGCATGATCGACTTGGCACCTTGGGCATCAAGAAGAAAAAGATGCAAGATAATTAAGAGATGATAATCATACAATTATGAGGAATAATTGACACCATGTAGAAAGTGAGGTAATATAATCAATTTACTAATCAATATAGAACTTTAATATAAAGGTATAATTTTAAGAAATATTAAAAATGGACCAATTAAGTAATTATACCCTTCCCATGTTTGGAAAAACTTTGGTAGATAATGTGCATTTAAAATAAATCCAAAGTAAATCATTTTTATAATAAGCAAAAGGGGAAAGGGGCATAGAGTTAATTAGAAATAATAATCTTATGATAATTTAAGATCATTAAGAAAAGAGGGTGGTAAATGAGTTAAAAAATAAGAAGAAGTTAAATTATATAAATTTAGATTCATGAGATAACCTTCCTATGGAAAGAGCTCAACACATGATCCCCATATCAGAGTTCAATTTAAGATAAACTAATGTGTAGTTGGGGAAAAAAATTGAGACCTATCAATTGACTTTAGTAATGAACACAAAATTAGGAGTATAAAAGGGAGATCAAGAAAGAATTAGGAATTTTATAAGAAAAAAAAAAAAACTTGAAATAAACCATCAAACTATTTCTTATGAAATGTTACGGGCTTCCTATATAAAAAGGAAAACAAATAAAAACATATAGATGTGAAATTAAGTCTAGGGTTGTAGGATAATGGTGGTAGACAAGAAAAAAAATCTCCAATTTCATTATCAGGAAAAACAGAAACAAAATATTCAATTTATTGCAAAGCACTCCTAATTTTCCTGATTTCTCTTTGAATACAAAATAAATGAGTACAAAATAGTAATCCAAACCAAATAGAAAACATTTAGCAAAATATTTGGATAATTTATCACTAGAAAACACACTCAAGAAAACAAAACAAAGCACATGCAAGAAAAATCACATGAAATATACACTCAAATTTTCCAAAGACTATGATATATAAGAATAAAATAAATTTAGGACCATAATCATATAGAAACCTAAGTCTTGCGGGGGCTTCTAGATCTTATTCGTAGCCCAAACAAAGAAGAAAATTGAACAATTTACCGAAAAAACACCTCCTACAGTAACCGTCACTATATTAAGGAAAAAAATTGGTGATGTTCATGGATCCATCACTTGATTCATTCCTATAAAAAATGATGGTCAAGACACCATTTCTCTGCAGATAATGATGCAAATAATAGAGGCGGAGTGTGAGCTTTTCCTCTCAAATCACCTATATCTGATAGATCAATGATGTACCTATCTTAGAAATATTCTAAAAAAGATTAAAAAAAATTGAAATAAATAATCATGGAACTAAAATAACAGAGAATTAACAAGTAATTGAGGACAATTATAATGGATTCATCCATATTGGATTCACCAATTCCGTTATCTAAAATTTCTTCCTATGTGAAAGAGAATAAGTCCATAGATATGGGTAAGATCAATATAGAATGAGGGTTAATGAGCCATTGACACATGGATAGATAAATAATTATAGTTTTAGATTAATAAAAATGCTTATTTTTGCATGAAGTGACACAAGTATCACTTAAGAAACTTCCTATAAAATGAGTAGCAAGCAATGAGAGAGGTGGACATTTTTCCAAATTATTGGATGAATTAAATAATGTTATTGTGATAGTGAATATGGTGTATATAGTGATTTTGGTGTAGTGGAGATTATTAGAGAGTGAGAACTCTTAAGCCAAGAGTTTTCTTCTCCATTAGATAGTATTCTTCCTCTACTATACTGTCTCATTGCATCTCGGAGGTCTTTGGAAAAGAATACTACATTTGAAGTATGTTGGGAAGTCAAATGGTGAGTTGACGATATTCGATTGAGACACAACACCCTTCACATATTTATGCATATTTATGCAAACACAACACAGGAGCCCAAAAACCAATGAAGATGAGATCAATACTCCATCCTTGATGTACAATATCTTGGGCTTTTGTAAAATTTTCTTACATAATTATTAGATTATAAAAGTGAAAGATATATATATATATATATATATATATATATATATATATATATATATATATATATATACACTTTGATTATGTGTAATTATCATATTGGAGGTCGGTAATATGTTTTCATGAGCATATCTTTATACATTACATTATTATTTGCAAAATGGTAACTTAGACGGGTTCACTTAATTGTTAATGAAATAGAAAAATAGTATATTACATTTATTATTTCGATGATCTTGAGTTTGGTTTAAATTATATTTAAAAATAAACATCAAAAATCAAAATCATAAGGAATGCTCTACACTCGTTCTATTTATTTAAGAGATCCTCACTAAGATATTCACCCTTTTTTAGATAGACACTCGAGAGATTATGTCAACGCAGATTATTTTAGATGGTTCTTTGCAGCCAAAAACGAGAATATGATTTTCGGATGTGAACATTTTAATTTAAAATATTTATTCTGTGTTAATATATTGTTTTTATATTTAAATAAATGAAAAAAATTGTACGTTTTTGAATTAATAAATGATAAAGATTATTAGTATAAAGGTTGGAACTTATATATATATATATATATATATATATATATATATTCTTTTAGATGATCTTGTATGTTATCTGAAGTTTTTCATCATTAATTTTGATATATATATATAAATTATGATTAATATTTTTTGAAAATATTTATAAGATAATTATGACGATTATCATTTATAAAAATCAATTTTATTTTTTTAAATCTTAAAGAATTATTTTCTTTGTTTTGCAATTTTTTATATTTCAAAAAGAAAACAAAAATATTTTAAATTACCATAAAAATTATAAGTTAGTGTGGGTGTATGCATTTTATTTTGAGAGAAGTGTTTTTCATATTTAATCTTTTTAGTGTCCCAAAGACACAGATTTTTTAGACTAACAATGTTTTAGGAATTGTTTGGTGTCCTCTTTCACTATGCAACATGTGAGAATAGATTTTTTTTTTAATGAAAATTTAAAAATATATTTTATCTTTTAAATTAGGGTTGATCACGTTCTTATAGTATTTTCATTTTCTTTCTCTTTTATAATTATTATTGGAAGACATTTTCCCCTTATATTTAGATGCAACATTCTTTTGAATATTATTATTATGATTTTATAAAATGATTTAGCTAAAACTTGGCTTTTTTATGCCAACATTATTTTAGTAGAAGTGGGTTTTCGATTCACTTTGAGAAAATCTTAGGAAGCTTGCTACTAATAAATTTTTTTTATGTTATTCTTGTACATTATGTATCTAATCATAACCATTTTATCAAAGCATAGTGTAACTAATAGATAAAATGACATGTAATTTTTTCCAATCAATTTGTAATGGTGGAGTTTGTCACATAATTTTTAGGGTGTTGAAACCATGCATTCAAAAGTTCATCTTAAACTATAGAAATAAGATCTTCCTCGAATTTTATTTTTGGATTCTAGCAAAAAAAAACATTTCATCTATTAGTTAAACAAAAAATTTCCTCAATAAGTAAAAAATCTTGGTTTAAAAAAAAATAAAAAAAATAAAAACATATTAACTTAAAAAAATTTATTTGCAAATTATAAATCAATTTTTAATTTATTTGTTTAATTTAATTGCTACCCTTTATTATTATTTAATTTACAAATTTATGATTGCAAAAGAATCTCTACCAAATTAAATTAAACTGAAACCGAGAAAGAAAAATTCTTTCTTACAATTTGATTTCCATTAATTTCAAAAACATATATTGTCGAACTCCTATAACAGCTTTTCTACACCATATGAAATTGTCCTTAAAATGATTGAATTGACCCATAACGTTGAATTAAATATCAACTACCCAAGAAATAGATCAAAACCATTTAATTTTAATATAATAACTATTTCCAGCAAGAGTGCCATTTCTATTGGCCAGAGACAACCTAACAAGTCTTTGTTAGTGTTCCATTGGAAATGTCTTTGATTAATCTATCAGGTCTATTTTATCAGATCGATAAAAATAATCACAAAAACAACAAACCCACATGTCTGGCAGAAAAAAGGCTCAATCAACAAGAATACTGGATAAATATTATATTCATCCAATCAAATAGTGAAACAATGAGTTAACATACTACATCAGATTCATAAATTTCCTACAGTCAAGGATATTGGCCACAAATTCCTACTCGAAAATGATGGTGACCAGATCTTATGATAAATAAGTCATAACATATAGTTCATTCATGTGGAAGCTATAATGTTGTGTTAAGAATGAAAATATGGTGACCGTGATGTTATCATAAATAAGTCAGAACAGATAGTTCATTCATGTGGAAACTATAGTGTTGTGTTAAGAATGACATTAGTTAAATTATTGTTAAAATGTAATTATCTTATTAAATATGGGTTTACCATTCAAAAATTTTCATAACCATAAGGACTTATGTAACACAGTCTTTATAATAAAAATAATGTTTCCTAAGAGACTTGATGTAATGGTTGGAGAGTCATTTTTGGACCTAGAGTAATAAGAATTCCAATCCCTTATCCCATGGAGGTTTCACACACTATCAGAGTTTTACCATGCAAATTCCTTGTGTGTTTATTTTGTGATTCAATATATTGTTATGTCCATTTTATTCTTTGTGCTATTAACGAGCTCAAAATACCAACCAATGGTATCAAAGGGAGGTTTTGAGGGTTGTGAGGTAATTAAAGTCTGTAGGTATGTCTGCTTACACAGTCTTTATAGAAAATATGTTGAAGCCACTAAAATCCAAAGAGGAGTCATAGGGGTTGGGCCCACAAGTTCTAGCTGTTATACAAAAAAATTTAAAGTATGTTCAAACACAAAGTTGTTGTATTCTTGCATCACTAAAGTGCAGAGCCGTAGTGTTGGGGCGTTTGTTTTGAACAATATAATTTTAAGTCGTGGAAGGCTAGAAGCGGAAAGAACAGGTGACAGAGCACCATTAAAGAAGCTAAGGAGTCGTTGCAGTTGCAGAGAATCTGCAGACAGCTGGTGGAGCACAAGAAGGCAACATCACAAATGGCAGAAACACGGGACAAGGAACAAACATAAGGACTCCCAAAAGTAGAGTCAATTGCGGAAAAGAGACATGATTAAGTTGAGCAAAAGGGAACAAATGAGCAAAGAAGGGGAAAATATTGACAGTGTTAGTCGACAGGACTAGATAAGCAAGGAAAGAGAGACTCCGCAAGGAGTTCTGCGTATTGGGGGAGCTATGTGGAGCCTGAATGTAATGTGTTAAGATATGATTGAAATTTGGGGAGTATAATATGTAATATTTCTATTAATTAATAGAAGCAATCTAATTCTCAGTTGTGGGATACGAAGCGTATGACTGTAGTTGGTAGATGCATGTTTTGATATTTTAATTTTTTTTATGTTTGTATTGTTTATTTCTAAATGATAACTTGTATCTCGAATCACATGTGATGAATATGATCTGTGTAGTGTAATGTTTGAATAGCTATTAGTGATCACTCTTCGGTATTAATGGTCTAGATTTCAATCCCGCTAAGGTCACGGCATGCCTCGGGTGAGACTCCCTGCACTATCAGGCAAGGTGAAAATGTCGACGTTGTCCTAAACTACAAAGAAACCTTGTTGGCTCTGAGCCTGAACGTGGGTCTTGCCCAGAGACCTCCTTTTTTGCCAACACACAACTTGTTTCTTTGAACCCTACAACTTGTATAAGAGAATTCAATGTCAGCCCACTAAGACACGGAAAAAAGAGTCAAGGAAGACTGAAAAATATATTGTTGACTAGAAGGAGCAGTATGTTTTTTATGCTTTCTTGAGTCGTCATTAAAGCTCATAGTGGAGTAGGCGAAGCTGAGGATGTAGGGATATACATATATTGAATTTGCAAGACTATTGTGAAGGAGTGGGTAGTTGTTGAAGGCACTATGAAGGAGTGACTTGCAAAAGAAATCACATGGATGGGTAATTAAAAAAAAAAAAAAAACTTGTAGCAAAATAAATTTTCTTGTTGAAGAGTTATTTTACGAAAATATATAAAAATTATGAAGAGTTAAACATCCATGTTGGGTTTCCTAAAAAGCAAAAGTAGGTTTTATGAAAATTGTCTAATTAAATTGTTGATTTTTTTTTGTATTTCTTTAAAGAAAATGGGAATAGAAAGTTCGAAGTTTTTTTTAATAAAATATTATATTGAAAAAAGAAACCCTAGAGAAAAAAAAGGATGTCAAGTACACTTCTCACTGCAATGATGACCAACACAAACAATAATAACCCAAGTTCATCACCTCAATTCAATGATTTTCCCAAACACCTTACTATATATTTTATACCACACAAACCACACCTCAAGACAATTCATTCGCATTAAGAGGTTGGTGGGTTTTTTGTTTTTCTTTCTTCAAATAATTTTTTTAAACTTATACAAGTAAATTTTAATTATTTTATTTATTTTTTCGTAAATTATTTTACTTAAATTTTATCAATTAATTACAGTTTTATTATTAAAGAATATATATATATATGTGTAATAAATTTCTTTCTCCATAAAATATTTGGAAAATTAGTGGTATTTACATTACCAATTTTATTTCTCGTAGAAATGGATCCAAAAATATTTCAATTATTTAGTAATGCACTAAGAAATGAAAGGTATTTATTAAGATATGGCTAAAATTAAACCCATGTGAACAACAATGATCCAAACTTCTAGAAAACGTAATAACGAACTATTTTATCACCACTACTCACACGAAATGACACTTTCCTTAAAAAAAATATCATGGTGGTATTGATTTCTAGCCATTGAAACAACAGTGCAATCAATATCAAAACCACTTGAAAAAAATAAAAAAACTTTAAAATATGTATAAAGTATACCTTAGATTTTTTCGTGATCATTAATTAAAAGCGCACTAAACTCTCACTGAGAAATGAAAACTAGTTATTAAAATATGGCTAAAATTAAACCGACATGAATAACCAAGAGCCAAACTTCAAGAAAACCTGATAACAAACTAGTTTATAACAACTATTGACATGAAATGACACTTTCCCTAGCAAAAATATCATGGCGGTATTGATTTATATCCACTGAAGGAACAATGCAATCAATATCAAAACCACTTGAAAAAAATAAAAAAGTTTAAAATATATATAAAGTATAAATTATATTTTTTCGTGATCATTAATTAAAAGTCCACGTAGCTCTTTAACTATGAAAAATAGTTTAGAGGCATGCTTTCATTTTAAAGTAAAAAAACTCATAACGTTACAACGTTGTGCATTTAGTCACCTTCAATCTATAAAAAAACATGAATTTCCTATAATCAAATTCCCACCAAAGTTCCATCTTGAATTCCCTATGGCCTAGGGAGGGGATTCAATCCTCATGAAATGGCATGAGTACATTACCAAAATCTGCATGAGTACATTACCAAAATCTTAGAATTATTTTATCTTAAAGGGAAATTGGATGCACCTTGTGGTATCAAGTGAATACAAATCATATATGAGTAGAGGTGGTGTTATGGAAATGTACTTCATCAAGATTTTATATCCTACATAAATGTGCTTGATGAAAACCTATAAGACTATTTTGTTGATTGGAACATAAATATTATTCAAAATTTTCTAAATGTTTCTCCCTAATTCAACATCCAAAATACCTAAACTAGTGTTACACTACGTATAACATTCTCACTAACTTGAATTCCATTCTGATATATCAACCTTATGCCAATATCTCACTAATAATTTCTTTGGATATCTCTAATGTCCAAGGGGAAAATAGTCCAAAATCTGTATTCCATTAGCGTCATTTGGAGTAAATGGATGCTAGATATTATTAACAATAAAAGATGAATTCATTTATGAACCTTGTCCATAAACCATTGTTGAACCCTTGGTTAAACTGAGAGCGGGGGTGAATCAATTTAACGCAGTCATGGTCTTGTAAAACTTTCTTTTATACTTATTTACATCTTCATTTCACGATCAACTTGATATACAATGGAACAACAATCTTAATAAGCAAGCAGCAGGTGTTAAGCATATTAAATACAGAATATCAACATATAATCATCATGCACATAGAAAACAGATATAAGTGGAAACCCATAAGGGAGAAAACCTCAAATTATTATTGTTGTGATGCAAAGGCAAGCTCCAACTTCCCTCCAACCACTAATTTTCTGTAGGCTTCAACCTACAGGAGGCTACTACCTCAATTTTGCAATCTACAACTTGCAAGGAAGCTCCAACTCCCATCGATTTTCTGCTGGCTACAACCTACAAGAGGCTTCTACCTCAGCCATCTACAACTGGACATCTATCAAGTTACAACTTGATATGGAAGCACCAACTTCCTCACTGTACAATAAAATCATATGTTGAATTACCTGGATACCATCTCTATTTTTCTACTTCTTTACTGCTATCCTACCAACCTTCAAATTTTCTTTATATCATCTCTGGATCTTCACAACTCCTCTCTCTACTTCTTCTTCTTCTTACACTCTCTGATCTCTTTCTCCATTATCACCCTTTTTTATGCATATGCTGGTAACATTATCTATAGCAATCACCTCATAATTGTTCACATTCCACAGGGAATTCGAAATGAACAGGTATGACCCTTTGCCTTCCCCTTTATCATTTTCTTGTCCAACACATTCAGAATAATATAACAGAATGTATACATTTGTGTATTACAGGGGAGTCTTCCTTTGCCTACGAAGACTTGCCTTTGAATTACATACAACAAAAATAATTAATTCACTTAAATTTATAGTTACAACAAATATATTCAATTCATCCCTTTTAGCTCTTGCTTTTCTCATTATTTTGTCTTCTCTTACTGCTATTATATTTCTAACTATTCTGCATGAGAACGGGTCCCTTTAACTGCATGAGCCTTTCCTTTCCATGCTCAACCTTCTCTTTTGTTTTACGTTATTATCCTCCTTTGCTCTCCGATGCGATTTTACAAAGGAAGACCACATATTTCCAGATTTGAAAAGACCTTTAGGTCTTGGCTTTGATCTTCATCGCGTCTGCTCTTTTATCGCACTTCGGTGACTCAAATATCCTATGTGCCTTCATCCATCTGATTTCCCGATATGTGATGTGTGAGGGGACCCACCAGGTTGTATCTCGGCGTTTCAACTATTTCTCTTTTTCTTCGTTTCTATGTTGCTCTTTCATCCTCCCAATGCGATTACTCAAGAGGAAAACCTTATACCTTGATAAATTTTCCGTTTCTGCCAATATTGCATGTATAGCAATGCCGCATCCCCAATTAAATGAATGTTGTTGATCCTGTTCGCAATCCGACGATGTTCATCATATTGTAAATATCAAAGTTTATTACCCTTCCATACTTTGGTTAAATGTACCACAATGCGATCATGTAAATACACTTAGGTCCCACATGACTGTATCGGTACTTTGCATCGTAATATTTATAAGTTACGAGTTCTTATCAGAAGAGTATCGCCGATTGCGATATGCGATAGCATCACATCGCATCCATCGCATCGCATCTATCCATTACATAAAAAATTCTAAGAGTTTCGAATTCTTGTCATATGAGCATCGCTGATTACAATATGTAATAGCATTGCATCACATCCATCGCATCGCATCTATCCATCGCATCACAAATTATATGACTTACAAATTCTTATCACATGAGCATCGCCAATTGCGATATGTGATAGCATCTCATTGCATCCATCGCATCACAAATTCTATGACTTACAAATTCTTATCACATGAGCATCGCCGATTACGATGTGCAATAGGATCGCATCACAAATACTAAAGGTTTTGTTACCCGACTTAACATAATTCATGAATACAATATAACTTTCCCTTCCATACTTTGGTTTAAACATAAGATGTCAACATTGCAATATATATATATATTCGGGCCCACATTGACCAACCATCATATGGAAATGGATTTTATACTTTCAAATTTGATAAAGTTTATCAAAGGTATCAACATATATAAATTTTCTCGGCCACAACTTTACTAGTCCACTTATTCCGTCAATTATATTATATAGCCTCCACTTAATAAAGTTCTTACCTTGGTTATAATATCAACTGCCAACATAAAATTATGTCTGAGTCCCACAGCATTTCCAACTCGCCTTTCCACTTTGTTTACTTGATCTATCCACTTCCTTCATCTAACAGTGGACGCACACCCAAAATGCAATGCTTCTAATCCAATGAATATCACATCCAGATAAGCTTCGTCAGTTAGAAGCTCCAAGGCACGTGAAATAAGTGGTTTTGGACATCCATGTGTTGCTTGTGGAGGCGTATCACGTTCATTCATGGAGTTACCACTTACCTGGTCTTACCCACGCGAAAACCATTTTTTGGTTTGCAAAAACCACCTCTACAACGTCATTTATGATTCTTCCTTTACTGTTTTGTTGTGATGTTGTCCACAATTCTGCTTCCAACTCTTCAATATCACACCTCTGTATACTTGGAGAAACACTTAAACAATTCGTTGTTTCATTTCATTGCACCATTACTTTGTGTTTTTCCGTCTTTTTTCAACTCATGATTTTAGACAGGCCAGGGTTCCATCCAATCTTCAAACCCATTCTGGCATTTAGACAAGACACGGCTTTTTCATCTTTTGAGGTTTTCATTCGTTGGTTATAAATATGATAAATCCTCAATGTGACTCAACCCCCAGATTTCACTGCACTGTGTATACACAACAAAATGTGTAATTCCTCTTTGAAATGCTTCATACGATGTCAATTTAAATTGTGAAATACATCTAGGAAATCCTCATCCCTCAATATTTACATAGGAATTCTTCCTCTAGCCTGATCTTTTGTATCAATGTCCTTTTCTTTTTCATCAGAATCTGATTTGCTCCCTTGTCATGGTGCTGCCTCTTTGTGGTCCTTCGCCATCAATCACAATATTTCCAACACTCTCCCCCTTTGGCATTGACGGAAATACTCCAATGCTTCCTTTAGGACTTCCTCTGGTTTCTTTTCAGAAGACCCTTTCTTCTTTTGCTTTCTTTTCCTCCCCCTTTGACATCAATGGCAAAGGGTTGCACTTTTCCCAGTGTGGTTTCTATCTTTTCATAATTCTCTGGTCTTGAGGATCTATTCCATGCACTGCTCCATTTCTCTAGCTCTTTTATGACAATTTTTATTGACTGCTCTCCCCCTGGAATGATGCTTTCTTGTTTGATATTGACTATCACTTGTCTTCTGCATTGATCCTGTTTCTTGTATGCAGCCACCTTTTTTTTTCTTATTTTTGATCACGTTAGAGAGTAACATCTACAGACACTACTCCTAACTTTTCTCTTAGATATTCAAATGGTTCTTTAGCAAGAGGTTTTTTGAATATGTCTACTTTTTGTTCCTTAGTTGGTACATATTCCAATGTCACTAATTTCTGTGCTACTTTTTCTCTGAGGAAGTGGTACTTATTGGGATGCGATTTGTTTTTGAAAGAAGTACATAATTTTTTGATATACTTACTGCACTTGTATTGTCACATTTGATAGAAATGGGTTCATCAATGCTTACCTTCATGTCTTGGAGAGTTTGTTTCATCCACATTACTTGTGTGCAACATGCTGCTGCTGCTATGTATTCTGCTTCTGTTGTAGATAGAGAGATAGAAGTTTGCTTCTTTCTTATCCATGCCACTACACTTTTTCCCAAATATAATGCACCTCCACTTGTGCTTTTCCTTTCATCCACATAGCTGGTCCAATTTTCATCTGTGTATGTTATCAATGTGAAGCTTTTTCCTTTTGGATACCATAGGCCATAATGAGAAGTTCCTTGTAGATATCTAAATATTCTCTTGATTGCAAGTAAATGATTTTGTTTTGGTGTTGCTTGATATCTTGCCACAAGTCCTACTGCCAACATAACATCTAGTCTAGAAGCAGTTAGGTATAGTAGACTTCCTATCATGGATCTGTAAAGTTTTTGATCTTCATCTGCAGATCCATCATTAGCACAAATTTTTCATCCAGTGATCATGGGAGTTGACACAAGTTTGCAGTCTTCCATTTGAAACCTTTTCAACATTTCTCTCAAGTATTTTTCTTGCGAAATGAATATTCCTGTGTTGTTTTGTTGCATTTTAAGACCCAAATAGAAGGTGAGCTCTCCAATCATAGACATCTCAAATTCTGATTTCATTTCTTCTGCAAATCCTTTTGCTAACTCATCTTTGTTGCTACCAAACATGATGTCGTCTACATACACTACTACAATCAAGATTTTATTATCATTAGCCTTTATGTACAAATTTTTGTCTACTCCTCCTTTATTGAACTCTTGTTTTTGAAAGTATTTTTCCAGCCTTGAATACCATGCATGAGGAGCTTGTTTCATACCATATAAGGCTTTCTTTAATCTGCACACATAGTCATGTTTATATGTTAAGGAAAGTCCTTCAGGTTGTTCCATGTAGACTTCTTCCTCTAAGTCTCCATTCAGGAAGGCATACTTCACATCCATTTGGTATAATCTGAAATCATGATAGCATGCAAAGGCCAAATTTTTTTCGATTGCTTCCATTCTAGCTACAGGGGCAAAGGTTTCAACATAGTCAAGTCCTTCAATTTGAGAATACCCCTTGCATACAAGTCTGGCTTTATTTCTAATTACCTGCCCTTGCTCATTCATCTTATTCTTGAATATCCATTCTGTGGCAATGACATTTTTCCTAGTGGGTCTTGGAATTAACTCCTAGGTATTGTTCTTCTCAATTTCTTCTAGTTCTTCATTCATAGCATTTACCTAGTTTTTGTCTTTGCTGGCTTCTTTGAACTTCTTTGGCTCTATTTGAGATAGCATGGCTAGGTATAATTCTTCTATTTGTTCAGCAAGCCGTCTTCTTTTCTGGACTCCCACACTCTTATCCCCAGTGATTTGATCTTCTGGATGGTTCTTTTGAGTGTGTCTTGAGGGGCCTTTTGATTTTGATTCAATATCTTCTATTGTCTTGCTATGTTCATCATTGTCTTGGTTCTCATCTTCATGATCATTTAGAGGATTGGCACAGCTTGTGATTCTTATTCTGTTTGGCAGATCTTCATCAAATCTTACATCAATGCTTTCCACAATTTCTTCAGTATTTTTTTGTAGCACCTAAAACCCTTACTCTTGGATGTATATCCTAAAAATATTCCTTCATCGGCTCTTGCATCAAACTTCCCCAATTTTTCGTCATTATTTTTTATGTAACAGTTGCTTCCAAAGACTCTAAAGTTCTTGAATGATGTTGGTTTACCATGCCATAATTCGTAAGGGGTCTTGTCACAATTTGGTCTTAGATGAGCTTTGTTGAGAATGTGAACAACTATGTGTACTTCTTCTACCCAGTAGGTTTGGGGAATGTTATTTTCTTGAATCATAGCTCTAGCAATCTATTGTACTAACCTATTTTTCCTCTCTGCCACTCCATTTTTTTGAGGTGTACCTACAATAGTAAATTGTTGTTTTATCCCATGCTCATTGCATAGGTCTGGAAAATCATAGTATGCGAATTCACCTCCTCTATCTAATCTGATGCACTTTAGCTTGCATCTTGTTTGACTTTCTACCAATACCTTGAATATATTGAATTTCTCAAGTGATTCATATTTATATTTGAGAAATTATACCCATGTAATTATGGAAAAATCATCTATTATCGGCATGAAATAAGATTCTCCGCTTGGTTCTTTAGTTCTTGAAGGTCCACACAGGTCCATGTGTACAAGCTAAAGAGGCCAACTTGTAGATAGTATCTCTTTGGTATTGAAAGATATGCGAGTCTTCATGTCCAGTTGGTAGGATTTACATATGGTATTTGAAGGCTTCTTTATTGCTGGCATGTCTCTGACTGCATTCTTCTTTCTCAGAATGATGATGTGGTCAAAGTTTAGGTGTCCCGATATTCTATGCCACAACCATGATTCATCAAGTTTTCTTATGTGGCATGCTTCATTCTCTTCTTCCACTATATAGAAATTGCTTTCAGTTCTAACACCTTTGATCAAGGTCTTTCCTATGGTGCGATATTACCTCACAATCTTGGGCTATAAAAAGGACATCACAGCCTTTGTCACACATTTGACTGATGCTTAGCAGATTGGCTTTTAGCCCATCCAAAAATAGTACATCTTGAGCTTTTCCTCTTCCATTACTCAGACTGAGTGAGCCTTTTCCTTTGATTTTCCCTGATTTATCATTGTCGAATGTTACATTCCCATATTTCTTTTCATCAAAGGTTATAAAATTGCTTCGATCTCTAGTCATATGCTTTGAACATCCACTGTCCAAATACCATTGGATTTTTGATCTTGGGTTATTCGAGCCAGGTCACACTTATTCAACTTATTTTTCCACTGCAGGTAGATATTTGTTTGGCACCTTTTCTGAGAAGATGGACCACATTCTTTGAGAGGAAATTTGGGACACATGTGTCCGATTTGATGGCATACAAAGCATTTGATTATATTGTTAAATGGATTATGTGTACGAGTGAAATCTCCATTGTTCATAAATCTCCTTGGGGTTTTAAGCATCAGTATTCATCCATAATTTTAGCACTCCATGGCTTTATGGCCAAAATGCTTACAGCAAAAACAATACCCATGGAAATGATTAGTGTACCTCGTGTAGGGTTGTCCTCTCAACTTGTTTTCTTGAGGTAGTATTTTCAATTTCTACGTCTTTTGCTGGTTGAAATCAATTATATTTTTCTGAAAGTATCCAGAAATATGTCCCAGTTTGTGATAGGAAAAACAAGTGAAATTTCTCATAGGAGGAAAGAATTTCTTTTGAGATCTTCCGAACTTCTTCAGTTGATCTTCAGGAACAATTGAGCTTTTTGCAGTTGCTAGCTTCTTCCTCTCATTCTCTGACTCTTAATGTTGTTTCTTGTTTCTGTTTGTTTCATCACCCATCAAGTTCTTGCTAGATTATGCTTCTATGGTTCCTTTTTGAGATGTTTCATTATCTTTTACAGCTTTTACAAAAAAGATATTCTTGTTATCTTCTACCTTGGACTTACTAGTTTCTCCTTCATATCCTATCCCAACATTTATGAGAGGAGACCTTTGAGCATTTAGAATATTTTCCAACTGTTCAGTGCTTGTAATTTGAGGAGTGTTCATTGGTAATTCCCTTTGGGTGTTCTCTAGTTTCTTTCTCAGGCATACCACTTCTTCTTCCAATTTATCTTACTCCTGATGTTTATCCTTAATTTTCTTTAGTAGAATGTCTTCCACCTTCTTAGCTTCTTCAAGTTATACTTTCAATTGAATGAGGTCTTCTGAATTTGGTACCTCTTTTACAAATCTGAGGAGAATGTCTTTCTATTTTCTGCACTTGAGTTTATGTCTGTCTTTTTCCTCCAGTGCACTTCCTATCTCCCCCTCAAGATCTTCCTCACCTTCTTCCTCATCTTCTAGAAGGAATCCTTCAGACTCTTCCTTGGCCATCAACACAAATTCAGAGGTTCCTTCTTCATTTTAGGATTCATCAGAGTTTTTAGATGCACTGTTATCTTGCTGAGCATAAAATGATATTCTATTGAATCTCTTCCCTTTCTACCAGTTATTTGCTTTGGTTTTCTCTATCTCTTGAGTCTGATTATTTGTTTTCTTATGAGGACACTTAGATGCAAAGTGCCCAATCCTTCCATAGCTAAAGCATTTGAAAGGAATTTTATCTTTATAATTGCCTGAGCCTCTATCCAATATTCTAACAAATTTGGCCTCTTCTTTATCAGAGTAAGAGCATGTATCTTCTTTTTCTTCTTTGCTCTTCTCTGTCTTAAATTTTTCCTCCCTCACATTTGACTTCCTCTGTGGAAGTCTCATCTCATAGGATATTGAGTTTCCAAGTAATTGGTTCATGGTTAATGTTTCCCAATCAGCTGTTTCTTCTTTGGAAGAAACCTTGGGGTTAAACCTGGGTGGTAAAGATCTCAATATATTTTATATAATTACACATTCTCTAATGGTTTCTCCTAGAGCTTTCATGTTATTCACAATTTCTGCAACCCTTAAGAAGAGGCTAGAAACATCTTCTTCTTCATTTATTTTTATATTTTCAAACTGGGCTATATAGACTTGCAGCTTGGCAGCCTTCACCTTTTTATCTCCCTCATGGATACTTTCTAATGTATCTCATATTTCTTTGGCAGCCTTGTTGTACATTACTTTGATAAATTCTACCTCACACAAACCACTTAAGAGTGCATTCATGGATTTTTCATTAGCTATAAAATATTTTTTGGCTTCTTTCTCTATGTCAAACTCCTTTGGGGCATATCCTAATTCCACAACAGCACAAAATTCTATTCCTAGAGACATATCTACGTCCTCATTCTTATTTTCCAGAAGGCATAATTTGTGCCAGTAAACAAAGGGGATTTATTTTTTGAGAATCCTTCTAGACAAGAAATATTGGGGATCTAGGATCTTCCTTCGAGTTGTTAAACTGATACAGAATGAACCCGCTCTGATGCCAATTGTTGAACCCTTGGTTAAACTGAGAGGGGGGGTGAATCAATTTAACGCAGTCATGGTCTTGTAAAAATTTCTTTTATAGTTATTTACATCTTCATTTCATGATCAACTTAATATACAATATAAAAATAATATTAATAAGTGAACAACAGGTATTAAGTATATTAAATACAGAATATCAACATATAATCATCATGCACATAGACAAAAGATATAAGTGGAAACCCATAAGGGAGAAAACCACATCTTATTATTGTTGTGATGCAAAGGCAAGCTCCAAATCCCTCCCACCACTAACTTTCTATAGGCTTTAACCTACAAGAGGCTACTACCTCAATTTTTCCAGCTACAACTTGCAAGGAAGCTCCAACTCCCATCTATTCTCTGTAGGCTACAACCTACAGGAGGCTTCTACCTCAGCTAGCTACAACTGGACATCTATCAAGTTAAAACTTGATATGGAAGCACCAACTTCCTCACTGTACAATAAGATCATATGCTGATTTACCTAGATAACAGCTCTATTTTTCTGCTTCTTTACTAGTGTCCTACCAGCCTTCAAATTTTCTTTATATCATCTCTGGATCTTCACAACTCCTCTCTCCGTTTCTTATTCTTCTTACACTCTCTGACCTCTTTCTCCATTATCACCATTTTTTATGCATATGCCAGTAACATTATTTATAGCGATCACCTCATAACTATTCACATTCCACAGGGAATTCGAAATGAACATGTATAACCCTTTTCCTTCCCCTTTCTCATTATTTTGTCCAGAAAATTCAGAATAATATAACAGAATGTATACATTTGTGTAATACAGGGGAGTCTTGCTTTGCCTACGGAGACTTGCCTTTGAATTACATCCAACAAAAATAATTAATTCATTTACATTTATAGTTACAACAAATATATTCAATTCAACCCTTTCAGCTCTTGGTTTTCTGATTATTTTTTCTTCTCTGCCTACTGTTATATTTCTAACTATTCTGCATGGGAATGGGTCCCTTTAACTGCATGATCATTTCCTTTCCATGTTCAACCTTCTGTTTTGTTTTACGTTACTATCCTCCTTTTCTCTCTGATGCGATTTTACAAAGGAAGACCACATATTTCTAGATTTGAAAAGACCTTTAGGTCTCAGCTTTTATCTTCATCACGTCCGCTCTTTTATCGCACTTCGGTGACTCAGATATCCTATGTGCCTTCGTCCATCTAATTTCTCCATATGTGATGTGCGAAGGGACCCACCAAGTTGTATCTCAGCGTTTCGGATATTGCCCTTTTTCTTCGTTTCTATGTTTCTCTTTCATCCTCCCGATGTGATTACTGAAGAGGGAAACCTTATACCTTCATAAATTTTCGGTTTCCACCAATCTTGCACATATACCGATGCCACATCCCCAATTAAGTGACTGCTATTGATCCTGTTCGCAATCCGAAGGTCTTCATCATATTGTGAATCTCAAAGTTTATTACCCTTCCATACTTTGGTTAAATGTACCACAGTGTCATCATATAAATACACTCGACTCCCACGTGAATGTATCGCTACTTCGCATCGCAATTTTTAAAACTTACGAGTTCTTATCACAAGAGTGTCATCGATTGCGATATGTGATACCATCGCATCACATCCATCGCATCGCATCTATCCATCACATCACAAATTCTAAAACTTCCGAATTCTTTTCATATAAGCATTGCATCGTATCCATCGCATCGCCAATTCTATGACTTACGAATTCTTATCACATGAGCATTTCCGATTTCAATATGTGATAGCATTGCATCGCATCCATCGCATCGCATCTATCCATCACATCGCAAATTCTATGACTTACAAATTCTTATCACATGAGCTTCGCCGATTGTGATGTACGATAGCATCGCATCGCAAATTCTCAAGGTTTTGTTACCTGAATCAACATAAGTCATGAATATAATATAAATTTCCCTTCCATACTTTGGTTTAAACATAATATGTCAACATTAAAATATATATATTTGGCCCCACATTGACCAACCATCATATGGAAATGCATTTTATACCTTTGACTTTGATAAAGTTTATCAAAGGTATCAACATACATAAATGTTCTCAGCCACAGCTTTACCAATCCACTTATTCCGTTAGTTATATTATATAGCCTCCACTTAATAAAGTTCTTACCTTGGTTATAATATCAATTGCCAACATAACATTATGTCCAAGTCCCACAGCATTTCCAACTCACCTTTCCACTTTGTTTACTTGATCTATCCACTTCCTTCATCTAACGGTGGATGTACACCCAAAATGCAATGCTTCTAATCCAATTAATATGGCGTCCAAATAAACTTCATCTGTTAACGACTCCAAGACATGCAAAATAAGTGGTTTTGGACATCCATGTGTCACTTGCGGAGGCGTATTAATTCATTCAGGGAGTTACCACTTAGTAGGTCTTACCCATGTGAAAACCATTTGTTGGTTTGAAAAACCACCTTTGTGCCATCATTATGATTCTTCCTTTAATGTTCTATTGTGTGGCTGTCCACAGTTCCACTTCCAACTCTTCAATACGACACCTCCGTATACATGGAGAAACAATTAAACAATCCATCGATTCATTTCACTATGCCATTACTTTGTGTTTTTCCATCTTTTTTCAACTCATGATTTTAGACAAGCAAGGGTTCCATCCAATCTTCAAACCCATTCTGGCATTCATACAACACATGGCTTATTCATATTTTAAGGTTCTCATCCATCGGTTATAAATACGATAACAACCTCAATGTGACTCAACCCTCGGATCTCACTGCACTGTATGTACACAACAGAATGTGTAATTCCTCTTTTAAATGCTTCATACGATGTCAATTTCAATTGCAAAATACATCTAGACAATCTTCATCCTTCAATATTTTCAAAGGAATTCTTCCTCTAGCCTGATCTTGTGTATCAGTGGCCTTTTATTTTTTATCTGAATCTAATCTTCTCCCTTGTCATGGTGTTGCTTCTTTGTGCTCCTTTTCCATCAATGACAATATTTCCAACAACCATTCCTCATCCTTCCTCATGTGTAGAACTTTAATTCAAAAACTAGTAACTATGGACTTTTATAAAAATAAAAATATTTCTTAATTACTTACTAGGAATTCACTAAAAGTTAGTGATCTTGCAAAGGTTGATCCTGAAGAAACTAAAGGCTTTCATTTCCAAAAAATCTCTCCAATCAAAGAGAAATTTGTAGCTAGGCTCATTAATTTTATGTCCCAATTCCCATATGTAGATTTATGAGGTGTTATCCAAAGCGCCATATTTGGTTTGTCCTCATTGTTTCTCGAACATATCCATTCGATATAGGACTCGACATCGTTAGAAAAACCTCATTGAATTTGTGTACTCTTCGATGTGCTGTTGTTGAACAAAACTCTTAGAAACTCTAGTGAGTATCTAATGTTGTATCACTAAGTTGCACATCAACTACACAATACCTATTATGTCTCTTGCATTTCAATTATCTGGCGATCATGGTGACAAAAATATAATTGACCATTCGTCTAATGTTTTTCAATTATCCAAAGAGGGGCTTGTATGAGATATGTGATGACCACTTTTTACCATAGGATTGTTTGACCAAGTTTGACCGAGGAGTTTGGAAAATAATTTCCATCAAAGTGACGACACAAGTCCATCTAATAAGCAATGAAAGGAAAATGGATTTTAGTACACTACGTAGTAGTGGCACCCTTGAAACCTTAAAGGGATGTTCTTCAATTGCATGATCGACTTGACACCCTGGGCATCAAGAATAAAAATATGAAAGATAATTAAGAGATGGTAATCATACAATTATGAGTAGTAATTCACACCATGTAGAAAGTGAGGTAATATAATCAATTAACTAAATCAAGAGACAATGCTAGGATAAAGGGATAATTTGAAGAAATATTAAAAATGGACCAATTGATTTATTGTACCCTTCCCATGTTTGGCAAATATGTGGTGGATAATATGCATTTAAAATAAGTCCAAAGTAAATTATTTCTATAATAATAAAAAGGGGAAAGGGGCATAGAGTTAATTAGAAATATTAATCCTATGATAATTTAATATCATTAAGAAAATAGGGTGGTAAACGAGTTAAAAAAGAAGAAGTTAAATTTATAGAAATTTAGTTTCATGAGCTAACTTTCGTATGGCAAGAGTTCAACACACAATCCCCAAATAAGAGTTTAATTTGAGATAGTTTAATGTGTAGTTAGGGAACAAAATATGAGATCTATGAATTGAATTTAGTAATGAACACAAAATAAGGAGTATAGAAGGGAGATCAAGAGAGAGCTAGGAATTTTGTAAGACAAAATAACTTGAAATAGACAACCAAACTATTTTTTATGAAATGTTAAGGGCTTCATATATAAAGAGGAAACTAAAGAAAATATTATAGATGTCAAAATAAGTTAAGGGTTGTAAGATAATGGTGGTAGACAAGAAGAAAAATACCTCCAATGTCTATATAAGGAAACACACAAACAAAATATTCAAGTTAAAACAAAGCACTCCTAATTTTCCCAATTTTTGTTTGAATACAAATGAAATGAGTATGGATTAGTAATCCAACTGAAATAGAAAACACTTAGGTAACTATTTGGATCATTTCTTACCAGACAACACACTCAAGATAACAAAACAAAGAACATGCAAGAAAAATCACATCAAATATACACTCCAATTTGTCAAAGCCTATGATATGTAAGAACAAAATAAATTGAGTACCATAATAATATAGAAATCAAGTCTTTGTGGGGGCTTGTAGTTCTTATTCATAGCCTAAACATAGAAGAAAATTCAATAATCTACCAAAACAACACCTCCTACAATAACCATCACTATATTAAGGAAGAAATTTAGTCATGTTCAAGAATCCATCACTTGATTCATTCCTTCAAAAAGTGATGGTCAAGATACCATTGCTCCACAAATAATGATGAAATTTAATAGAGGGAGAGTGTGATGTTTTCCTCTCAAATCACCTAAATATGATAGATCAATGATGTACCTATACCTTAGAAAGAGAATAAAAAAGTGAAAAATTTCAAATAAATAATCATGGAACTAAAATAACAAAGAATTAACAACTAATTGAGGAGAATTATAATGGATTCATCCCGAGTGGATTCATCACTTCCATTATCCAAAATTTATTCCTATGGGAAAGAGAATAAGTCCATAGACATGGGTAAGGTATATATAGAATCAGGGTTAATGAGAGGTTGAAACATGGATAGATGAATAATTACATTTTTAGATTAATGAAAACACTTACTTTTGCATAAAATGAAAAGTATCACCTATGAAACTTCCTATTAAAGAAGGAGAAAGTCGTGGGAGAAGATGACGTTTTTCCAAATTATTGGATTAATTAAGTAATTTTATTGTGATAGTGAATATGGTGTCTATAATAATTTTGATGTAGTGTAGGTCATTATAGAGTGAGAACTCTTGAGCCGAGAGTTATCTCCTCTATTGGCTAGTATTCTTCCTCTACTTTACAGTCTCATTGCAGCTCATGAAAAAAAAGACTACAATTGAAGTATGTTGGGAAGTCAAATGGTGTGTTGAGGTTATGCAGTCCAGACAAAAAATCCTTCATATGTATATGCAAACACCAACAAGGGAGCCCAAAATTCAATGAAGATAATATCAACACTCCATCCTTGATGCACAATATCTTGGGCTTTTGTAAAATTTTCTTACATGCTTATTTATTATACATAATTATCAGATTGTAAGAGTGAAGAATATGATGTTTGAATTGTAATTTTGACTTATAATTTATGGACTATTTATATATATCCTTAAAACTATTTGGTGTTTATCATATTTTATATACTTTGATTATATGTAATTCTCATATTGGATGTTGCTAATATGTTTCTATGAGCAAAACTTTATAGATTACATTATTATTTGTAATATTGTAACTTAGACGGATTCACTTAATTGTTAGTGAAATAGAAAAATAGTATATTACATTTTGTATTTCGTTGCTATGATCTTGAGTTTGGTTTAAATAATATTTAAAAATAAACATCAAAAATCAAAATCCTAGGGAATGTCCCTACACTCGTTTTATTTATGTAAGAGACCCTTAACTAAGATATTCACCCGTCTTTTAGAGAGGCACTCCAGAGATTATGTCAATGCACATTATTTTAGATCCTTCATTGCTGCCAAAAACGAGAATATGATTTTCGGATGTGAACATTTTGATTTAAAAATATTTGTTTTGTGTAATATATTGATTTATATTTAAATACATGATATTTTTTGAATTAATAAATGATAGAGATGATTATTATAAAGGTTGGAAACTAATTTTAAATATATATATATATTATTTCTCATGATGAAAAGCTTTAAATAACATCTTTTAAAAAAAAATTAATATTTTTCTATGATTTTTTATTTTTTTATTATTATAATGGTATATTTGGAAAATCTTTATATGATGATTATCATTTATAAAAATTAATTTTATTTTAATAAATTAATTTGTTTGTTTTGCAATTTTATATTTCAAAATGAAAAAAAAAAAATTTAAAAATGATTTACTATAAAAATTATAAGTTAGTGTTGATGTATGAATTTTATTTTGAGAGGAAGTTATTTTCATATTCAATAGTCTTCTAAGGATACAATTTTTTTAAACTTATAATGTTTTAGGAAATGTTGATGTCCTCTTTCACTATGTAACATGTGAGAATTGATTTTTTTCTTAATGAAAATCAAAAAATATTTCTTATCTTTTAAAGTAGGGCTGATCACTTCTTTATAGTAATTTTTTTTATATATAATTCATTATTGGAAGACATTTTCCCCTTCTATTTAGATGCAATATTTTTTTAATATTATTATAATTATTTTATAAAATGGATAGCCAAAACTTTTCATTTTTATGTCGACATTATTTTAGTAGAGGTGGGTTTTTGGTTCACTTTGAGACAATCTTAGGAAGCACTCCTACTAACAATGTTTTTTGTGTTATTCTTGTACATTAGGTATCTAATCATAACCATTTCCTCAAAGAATAGTCTAACTAATAGATGAAATGACATGTAATTTTTCCAATAAATTTATAATGGTGGAGTTTGTCACATAATGTTTAGGGTGTTTAAACCATTCATACATTCAAAAGTGCATTTTAAACTATAATAAATCAATATCTTCCTCAAAATTTACTTTTGAATTCCAGCAAAAAAAAATTTCATCTATTAATTAAACAACACATTTTCTCAATAAGTAAAACTCCTTTTTCAAAAAAAAAAAATACAAAACATATTAAATTTAAATTTGTAAATTATTACATTTAAAGAAATTGTATAATTTTTTTTTTTAATTTTATTTGTTAAATTTAATTCGTACTCTCCATTATTATTTAATATAAAAATTTATGATTGCAAAAGAATATCTACAAAATTAAATTAAACCAAAACCAAGAAATAAAAACTCTTTGTTAGGATCTCATTTTCATTAATTTCAAAAGCATGTATTGTTGAACTCCTATATCAGGTTTTCTAGGCCCTCTGAAATTGTCCATAAAACAATTGAACTGACCCCTAACTTTTCATTAAATATCAACTACCCAATAAATAGATCGAAACCATTTCATTTTTATATAAGAAACCTTTCCAGCAAGAGTGGTGTTTTCGTTGGCCAGAGACAACCTAGCAAGTCTTGGCTAGTGTCTTGTTGGAAATGTCTTTGATTACTCGATCAGGTATATCGATAACAGTAATCATAGAAACATCAAATCCACATGTCTGGAAGTAAAAATGCTCAATGAACCAGAACAATGGAAAAATATATTATTCATCTAATGAAACAGTGAAACAATGAATTAACATAAAACATCACATTCATATCTTTCCTACAGTAAAGGAAATTGGCTACAAATTCTTACTGAAAAGTGATGGTGGCCATGATCTTATCATAAACAGGTTAGAACAGATATTTCATTCATGTGGAAGCTATAGTGTTGTGTTAAGAGTGAAAATAATTAAATTATTGTTAAAATGTAATTATTTTAGTAAATATGGGTTTATCGTTCATACAGTTGCATAACCAGAAGGATATATGTAATAGAGTCTTCATATTAAAAAATGTTTACGAAGAGGCTTGATGTAGTTGTTGGAGAGTCATTTATGGACCTTGAGTAATAATAATTCCAATCCCATGCCGCATGGAGGTTTCATTCAGACACAATCATAGTTTTACCCCACAAATTCCTTATGTGATTCAATTTTCTTGTTATGTCCATTTTCTTCCTTGTTCAATTAACAGGCTCAAAATACCAACCAGTGGTATCAAAGCGAGGCTGTGAGGGTCGTGAGGTAATTAAAGTCTATACATATGTTTACTTAAATAGTCATTATAGAAAATATTTTGAAGCCACTGAAAGTCAAAAAGGAGTCGTAGAGGCCATGCCAGGCCCACAAGTTCTAGCCATAATGTAACCTACGTGCAATCACAGAGCTATTATATTCTTGCATCACCAAAGTGCAGATTCCTAGCCTATTTCTTTGAACCCTACAACTTGTCAATCCACTAAGCCATGAAAAAAGGATTCAAGCAAGCCTAAAAAAGATATTGTTGACTACAAGGAGTGATATGTTTTTTATACCTTGTTGAGTCGCCGTTAAATCTCATAGAGGAGTAGTCGAAGCCAAGGAGGCAGGGATAGATGCATCCTAAATTGGTGAACCTATTGTGAAGGAGTGGACCTATTGTGAAGGAGTGGGTAGTTTTTGAAGGCACTATGGAGTGACCTACAGAAGAAATCACATACCCACGTAAATTTTTTTTAGAACGCACTTGCAGCAGAAAACGTTGTTTGCTGAATATTTATTTTATGAAAAAAATTAAAAATTTGGAGAGTTAAACATCCATGTTGGGTTTCCTAAAAAGAAAAGTAGGCTTTCTGAAAATTGTCTCATAAACTTGTCGAATTTTGTTTACGGTTTCTTTAAGGAAAATTGGAGTAGGAGGTTTGAATTTTTTTTAGTGGAATTTTCTATTAAAAAGAGAAACCTTAGTGAAATAAACCAGGAGAAAGAAATTTAGGAAAGCCCTAGTTGAATGAAAAAATACAAAGAGAAAACCCTAGTGGAGGACTTACTAGAATTTTATGAAAGAATATTGTTGTTGATAAACTTATTTGAAAGAGACTATGTAGTAAAAAAATGGATAAAATGAGTAATGTTAATATTAAGGTGTTCAAGTTCACTGGTAAGGACAATTGTGCATTGTGGAAACTGGAGGTATGGGATTTTCTGGTGTAGCAAGGGTTGGACAAAGCATTAGGTGTGGTTACAAAGAAACATGTTGGCATTCGAAAGATTTTCATTAGGAAGACTTAGATGCCCGATCAAGTCCATTACTTGATTTTCCAAAAACTTATTCTAAGTAATGGACTTGATCCCAAAATTATTCTAAGTAATGGACTTGATCTAAGTAATGGATTTTCCAAGTCTATTACTTGATTTTCCAAGTTTTTCCTAGTGGATGAAGTTCCCTTCACCATTGTTGAAGAAACCTCAGCAATGGATTTGCGGAAAAAATTAGAAACATTGTATATGACCAAGTATTTAAGAAACTCAATCTATTTGAAGAGGAATTTGTATAGCTTTTGGATGAAGGAGGGTACTAAAATTAAATAACATTTAAATGTATTTAATACGTTTATTTTTTAGTTTTCAAATATGGATGATAAATTTGAAGAAGAAGATAATGTTATTACCTTCTTATGTTCCTTTCCTGACTCTTGGATCACATTGTGAGTTCTATCAGTTTGAGCACAACCTAACATTTAGAATTTGATTTCATCGTGGGAGATTTTTATGTGAAGAGTTAAGGATTAAGTATAACATTGAAACCTCCATGCCATAATCTATGGTAGCCAGAGAAGTCCAAATAAAGAGGAAAAAAAGGTAGAAGTTATTCCATATCAAGGCTAAGAGACAAGAAGTGTAAATCCAAATGATGGTACTACAACAAAATAGGGCATTTCAAGAAATATTGTTGGAAAAGAAAGGATTCCATTGAAATCCCAAAGAAGGAAGAAAATCAAGTTGAATGAGGTATGATTGATGATGTTTTATTTGTTGAATGAGGTATGATAGATGATGCTTTAATTATTTGTAATATTTCTCAGCATTATGAGGATTGTTTGTTATATTATAGCACTTCTCGTCACATGAGTCCATACATAAATTGGTTCACTTCATATCATGTTGTGAATGGTAGTTCTATGTTTATGGGTATTAATGTATCTTGTCAAACTATTGCGGTGGGAAATGTCAGAATTAAAATGAATGATGATATAGCTATAACATTGAGTTATGTTAGGCATGTACCTGGGTTGAAAATAACTTGATTTCTTTAGGAGTAATGGACTTGGAAGGTTATGAATTTATAGTTCAAGGTGGATTTCTATATTTTTCAAAGGGAGCTCTAGTTGTTATGAAGGTAGATAATATCATATACCTTTACAGACTTAAAGGATGTACTCAAGTCAATGAAGCAACAAATATATCTAAGAATTCAGGAGTAGATGCTCGCCTGTGGAATCACCGAATGGGTCACATGACCTAGAAGGGCCTTCTCGTAATGGAGAGTCACAAATTACTTCCTAATTTGAAATCATTGAGTTTGGATTTTTTCGAACATTGTGTATATGGAAAAACAATGTAGAAAAAAATGTAAAGTCAAAAGTCATAACTGTAAACTGATTTTGGACTATACTCATTGTGATATTTGGGGACCATATCCTATGAAATCTTGTGGAATTTCATCTTAATTCATAACATTTATTGATCATTACTCTAGGAAAGTACAGGTCTATATGTTAAAAAGAAAGGTTTTTGTTTTTAAGTATTTTAAACAATTTAAACCTATGGTGGAAAAGAAAATGTAACACCCTCTTCTAACATCTACCCAACTAACCAACCAACCGTGGTAAACATGTGAGGAGAGGCTAATAATACGAGATTCAAACTCGTAGATGACTTTAAGGGAATGGAACTGACGGAAACACCAAAAAAAAAAACTTACACTACATCACTCACATCCCTGGAGGTATCCCAACGTTCCAAGGCCCTGTTCCCTTGGGGGGAAGTGATTTTTAGCCACTTTGAGGCTAATACTTGGGTTTTTAAGGGAAAGGTAGCAGCTAAGGCCCAAACAATGAATTTTATTCCTGTAGCTTCGGGATCTGTGCCACATTTTCAGCCCCTGAGCCCAGGTCACTTCCTAAAACTTCTTCTAACTTTAGGAGAGGGTAAATAACATTAGAAAAAACATATGGAAGCAATCAAATCAACCAAAATTCAACTGACTCGACCCAGCCATGACAAGAATCTCGTCAAACATGTCACAAACATAGCATCTACATCCATAAACAACATATCTAAAAAATGGGGTCTATTTCTTATATGAGAATGGATAAGAAGCATTGCTAACCTACATCATAAACTATCATATAATCAATTTCATCATAGATACATGCGATAATAATTTACGATAAAAATCATGAATATAGCCACACATCATCATTGATCGAATACTTTCTTATAACCAACAAATTAACAAAAAAAATACCATAAATACAATAGAAATGAAATCCATACATAAACTACTGTATTTGAATACTGAATACTAGAGAAATGAGCTCTTCATTACTGAATGTAATAATCAACTGAAGATGGTACTTTCAAGTTCAACCTGACCATAGATTGGTTGGGCCAAATATACTTCATCCAATCACTCTCGTGCCATATTCCAAGCATTATTGTGGGACTTAAACCAAAACAACCAACCAGGGCGTCCCAAGGCTAAACCACCTCATCCTCATCAATAAAAATGTCATAAAGGGATTTACTGTTATCTACCTCTGTCATTAGGCCAACACAAGCATGTATATCACTATATTCTATCTACCTATGCCATGAGGAGTTTTCTTGTCTCCTAGTCCCTCAGGCTTTACCACAACCCACAGTCTGACTCAGGGGTCACTATGCCATAAACCAAGACATACTCTCTAGGATTTTCTACAATCCCATACCCAAAATTATTAGGCCTATGATGGAGATTAAACTACCTCTAGGCTTTATTTTATATCTAACCATTTAACGATTGAGGATTCATAGGCCCACCGAGGCAACGCAATCTCGGATTTACCACAACCCATAGTCTGGGTCAGGGGTTAATGGGCTAGTGGCTTTACTGTGATCCATAATCCAGTTTAGGGACCACTAGGCCATGTGTTATATCAATTTGGAGATCCACCACACTCAGCTTCGAATCCATCCTAAATTCCAGCTAAACCAAACATGATAAATCCACAACACCATGGCTATCCAGAAATGGAAAGCGTAGGTTGAATACATAGTTATAACTTGAAAAACCCATGGAAATACAAAAAATAATCACATGCAATACCATGCATGCCGAATCTAGCAAGGAAAATACACATGTAAATTGATACTTGCCAAAAATCCTACTGTAGCTACTTGATACCTGCTCCACCTTACTTTCATCCTCATTTTTCCTACTTTCTTGCCTTTCTTACTCAAATGAGAAAGTGCTCCAAAAATTCCAAGTGTCCAAGAGTGGGAGAGAGAGAGACAAAATAATTAGAGAGCCCCCAAAAATGCATCGACAAAAGGTATTAATTGATCCTTGGAAGCCTTTTTTATAGAATATGCCTCTATTTTCTTCATTTTCCATTATTTTCTTTCAATTTCATCCTCACATGCAAGTTGTGACCTTTTACCTCCCTCTTCTCCTAATTTCCGTTATTTTCATAAATAAATGTGCCCAAAAACACTTTTTGCATCTTTAATTCCTTAGCCATAGCCTTTTCCAATTCCCTTAGCTATAATAAACCAAATCAATACCCCCCTAGGATTTTTTTCCCACCATCCAACTTGGAATAAGTGTCCCATGAACCATGGTTATTATTTTTAACATTTATTACATGGGATTTTCACTAGGGTTGTTACACCTATAAATAGAAAAAAAAAATGTACTTCCTATGGAGATTTATAACATAGCTTGTTGCAGTATTTACAATGAATAACTGGCTTAAAAGCAAAAAAAATAATGACAAATATATCGTGTACTAGAGATTTATAACACAGCTCATTACGGTGTTTACAGTAATATACGCATATACACATATACACATTTTCTCAAGCAGAAAATAGAAGTATATGATGCCCATAGCCGCAACAAGGGAATCCATAGGTTCACACCTCTAGCCTCAAATTAGTACTAGAATTCACTTCCTTCCTAGGAAGTCCAAAATCCACTGTTAGAGCCAAAGCTACATCCAACGTCCAACACTACCATCCTGTGCTACTTTTCCTCTCAGTGAAGAGTTACCAACTCATTATTCTAGGGCACACTCCCAATGTGCATATTATCCCATATGGAAATGGTAATGACCAACACAGATCCATCCCCAACCTTCCTTCTCTTCTACAAAGTCCCTGGGGAAATCTGGTCATCCCCATTCCGTGAAATCAATCACCTTCAAAGTTCTACTGGCACCCCCTCATAGGTATTCTATCCCTTGGAAATGCTTCCTTGCATTAGAAGATATAAAAAAACAAGTCATATACCAGCCTCAACCATCAAACTAGTCATAACATGCTCATGCGAATCAGTGGACATTATTGGGTACCGGTGTCTCACAATGGCCTTACTCCGGAAGTGCTTTACCAACACAATGCTACATCTCTCAATTCTTTTTATTGTTTCTCCTAATGCTTACAATAATTTTCAACCATATAAAAGTAGGAATTGCATGCTTTCTTATAGCAAGCACATAATTTCCATTAGAATCAAAATAAATTGAAATAAACTCACATCATACCTCTTTTATAACTCGTCAACAAGATAAACTTGTACTTTTTTTTATATCATGTCGCAGAAGTCTAACTAGTTGTTTGATCAAATCATCTTGTATGAACATATCATATATGCTTAGGTCAAAATGAGACCAACATAGATCAAATTCATAAATCACATTACATAATCATAAACCAGAGTCATAAATCACATGTAGCCATCATAAGTCAAAATTATATATCAGATGAATAATAAAACCGAAGTAAAATATCGATACTTATCCTTCATCGATTCTTAATTCTGCCTTTTCTCTTTCTGTACACACACCCAGGAAGCACCTAATTCCCTTGCTTCTCTTTATTCATGTAAACATATTAAAAATTTTCATCACAATGCATACATCCACACAAGGCATATAACACTGCACAATTAATACACCCACAATGGTTACACAACATAACACATACACCTACGCCTGGTGTACAACAAAACATAGTACAACACAACACAATACAGGTATACTCAGTGTACAACATGATAGTTATACATACACATACATCCAGTGTACAACACAACATAATACATATTATTACGCTCGTATACAACGCATACATCTACACCTGGTGTTGTATTCAAAAAAATACATGCACGTATACACAACACTACCTACACAATAGTTGCACAACATCAAATGTACATGACACTACCTGCACAATGTGTACATAATGCCAAATGTGCATTGCACCATTTGTATAGTGTGTAAAAAATACCACATCTACACATCACCACATGCATGAAATGTACACGACACCACAAATACACAACATCACATGCACATCATGCACACAACACCATATGTACATAGGAAAACATATCATACATGTACATAGCACCATACGTACACAAAAAAGCATATCTAACATGTGCACAGTACGATATGTCCATAGAAATGCATATCCAGCATGTACATAGCACCATCTATACCTAGCACTACATATTCAACATCATTATATATACAACATGCATACAACATCATGGGTACACAATACTACATCTGCAAAATTACAAATCACCATAGGTACAATCACTAGATATACAAAATGCAGAACATATCCACCACAATAGTATTGTGCATCTAGATATCATACACTGACCCCATAAGAAACCTTACTTATAGTCCCTTTCTACTATCCATACTTATCCTAGCATGTCGTGGGTTACACTACCTTCACTTCGCTGATGTACCCCTCATCATTACTTGTCCATAACATAAAAATAGGCATAGTAAAAGCATATAACATTAAATCATATCCACATTATACTGACCTTATAGATCTACCAAGGCTACTCCACCACTTGATTCCCCATAGTTGAGAACCTCGTCATGACATTCACCTTCATAATAAATCATTCCTCCACAAGAGTGATCCTTGAAACCTTGTCATATAGTTACATAGATACAAACATACATACATTTATATAATCATTAGCATAAAAAAATCATGATCCTGTCAGATAACATCATACATATATACATATAAACCATCAACATAAAACCATCAAGATCCATGACAACCCTGTTAGTCAACAACATACATACTTACATACATGTATACATATGCAAACATAAAAAAAATCATGGTCACAATGCAATGGGTCAATATCGTAATGTCTATGTTAATACAACTTCCTTATTTGTGCACAACATGCACAACATTGAGAAAAAGAGTTCCCAACATATCCACGTCATCTAACACCTCATTCATTTTCCATTTTATATTTCTTTCTCATGTATGTACTGCCACTATGCATTCACCATAATGGACCCAGCCAACCCACTTACTATCATACTCTTACCTTTCGCTGCACTTACTCATGCACCGAGCTTCATCTAAGTCTTACATTAAATGTTCGATATAACAAAGCTCTCGTTGAGATCTGCCAACATTCCTCTTTCCAAATCAATTCCTAGGACTCAAAACATAAAGTAAAACAACAAGAACAAGATAAAAACAAGAAGAAAACCAAGAAAACCAATATGAAAAAGACACCAGAAAAAAAGTGGCATGGATATGCACCATACATAAACAAACACGAAAATCAAGCTCAAAAAATCACAAAGTACCAAAAAAAAATGAGTAACAACAGACACCATGACTCAATCCACATGGTTCCAAATGCCTCTAAGTAAAATCTCACCTAATCCTTCTTTAATATTTCATGGAAAACTCTTTACCATGCAATCCCTTGCATCATACTGTGATAAACACATAAGTTTCAGTGCATAAATAAATACACAAGTTATCTTACCTTGCTACTATTGAGGTTTACCATATGCTATCACATCACCCTGCTTATACTCAAGTACATTTCAACTACCTCAACACATAGTGTGTTAGTGAAACCATATCAAAATATGATCATTTCTTCATGAAAACTTATAGATGCAAAATCATATCATACAACTAATAAAAAATGCAAACAATAGATAGAGGACATAAAGTAGGCGACATATGCAATCTCATACCTTAATGCATCTTACAGGAGGCTATCTTATCTACATAATCAATATAGATCAACACAATATAACTTCAAAAAATATCAACTCAAACATAAATAAGGTCATGACATCCATAATAGTAACTATCTAACTTTTTCACATCATAAGATCATAAACGGATGTCCTTCATGCATATAAATCAAATATCCACAATCCATCTAGACATAATACAACACACTATCAAAATTATGTGAACTCATTCTTGCATTTCATAACCCTACCCATTTTCATGGGCCAACAAAAAATAGCATAATACATATAACGTCAATATGTTAATGAAATAACCCTAATTATCAAGTCACTAGCATGTAACAACAACAAGATATATATCATGGTCATCAATGACACATAACATAATCGTCAAGTTAACCAACACAAACAACAAGAAGTTAATCATGTAACATAATCATGAACAACATATAACACAATGATGAAGTTAATATCATGCCTAAATAACCAACACATGTGCATATAATCACACTAGTTGACTAATATATATCATGTATGTAACCATAACATCAATAGAATGAATGTCATACACATAACCATAGTTCATATTACTACGCTAATCAAATAGAATTTATCACACATGTAACCAAAATAACAATAGAATGAAAAACACATAAATAACCCTAATACTTGAAACAACCATGAATCACATACCTGGGTGCGAAGCATACAAACTTGTGTGATCGTCTGCTCTTATCCTAAGGTTTAGTGCTGCAACTTCACCTTGACGATTTTCATTTTCTGTCTCAACCATCACATTAGAATCATATCATACCAATATCATCATGGTGGCCTAATTTCATACAATCACCTTATTCACAACAACCTCAATCAAACCAATGAAAACTTGATCATGTGCACACACATGATATTTGTAACCAATAATGAATGACTAATGCATGTTCAACATATGACATGACATAAGAAAACATAAAAAAACATAAATGGATAAATCTAAAGCATGACCAATATGAAACCCTAGCATAAGAAATCCATGCATGAAATATACACAAGCATGAGAAACCCATAAGCAATCATATAGTCATGAAAACATGTTGACAAAAACACCATTAGCCCTTCCATGGACACTCCATTACCACCACAGAAAACACAACGTGGATGTAACAAAAAAATTCATCACAGTCATGAGAAAACATATGCAATGAATCGAAAAACACAACCAACACACTGCCCATCTAGTCCAAGGGTTGAACCATGCTCTGATACCACTCTGTAACACCTTCTTCCCATATTTACCGAAGTAACCTACCAACTAGGGAAAAAAATGTGATGAGAGGCTAATAATATGAGATTCTACCTCCTAGATAACCTTAAGGAAGTGGAACCAATGGAAACACCAAAAGCACACCTTACAAAGCATCACTGACATCCCCAAGAGGTTACGCAACCTTATAGGGCCCTATTCCTTGAGGGGGAATTGAGTTTTAGCCACTTTTAGTCTGAACTATAGGCTTTTAAGGGAAAGGTAGCGACATTAGACCCTCTAGCCGCGGGCTAGCCTTGTCAAGGTAGCAGCTAAGGCTCAAACAACGAATTTTCCACCTATAGCTTCAGGATATGTGCCACATTTTGAACCACTGAGCTCAGTTCACTTCCCATAACTTCCTCTAACTTTGGGAGATGGAAAATAACATTAAATCAAACATATGGAATCAATCACATCAACAAAAACTAATCCAACTCCACCCAGCCATGACATGAATTTTGTCAAACATGTCACAATCATAGAATCTACAGGCATAAAAAACATATTTAAACAAAGGGGTATCTTTCTTATCTGAGAATGGCTAAGCAGCATTTATCCCCTACATCGTAAGCTATCATACAATCAATTTCACCATAGATACATTAGATAATCATTTACAGGAAAAAAATTGAATAGCGCCATACATCATCATTGATCAAATACTTTCTTATAACCAACAAATTAACAATAGAAATATCATGAATAAAATCGAATTAAATAAATACATAAACTAATATACTTACATATCTAATAACAAATAAATGCACTCTTCATTATTAAATGTAAAAACCAACCAGAGATGGGACTTGCACTTTCCACCCAACCATAGATTCACTGAGCCAAATCATCCAATCACCCCCGTGCCATATTCAAAGCATGAATGTGGGACTTAAACTGAAAGAACCAACCAAAGAATCTCGAGTATAAATCACCTCACCAGGTCATCAATAAAATTTTCATAACCGACTTTACCGTTATCTACCCCGATCACTAGGCCAACACAAGCAAGGATATCACCATATTCTCTCCACCTACATCATGAGGAATTTTCTTGTCTCCCATCCTCTCAAGCTTTACCGCAACCCACAATCTAAATTAGGGGTCACCGGGCCCTAAATTGAGACATGATCTCTACGCTTTAGTGTAATCCTAAACCTAGGATTTCTAGGCTTGTAATGGAGACTAAACCACCTCTAGGATTTATCGTATATCCTGCCATGCGCCAGTCAAGTACTCCTAGGTCCATCGAGGAAACACAATTGTGGCTTTACCACAACCCAAAATCTGGCTCAGGGGTTGCTGGGCCAGTGGATTTACCGTGATCCACATTCTAGTTCAGCGACCACTATGCCATGTGCTATTATTAGACATACACGGGGAATATAGCCAACAAATTAAGATAAGCGTGAGATATCATATTATTCATAATATACATTTATAGTACATTAGGTGTGACTGTTGGATTCCATGTTCCAAGGTCTCTTGGAATCCCTATTCACCTTTCACCTTCCACACTAACCCTAGGAGGATTAGGTGTCCAAAATTCCTCACCTTAATTTGAAGGGGTGTGTATGAGTTCAAGAAGAGAGTTGTAATACAAATGTGCATAGTATGCATGTCAACACTAGGCTAAATGAGCTCTCTCAAATGTTGGCATTAGGAGGCGATTTAAGGATTATCACTAACACTGGAACTCTTAGTGCAGTTCCCAAAACTCTTCCAAATGTAGAAACAAGATAAGATATTATGCCAGAGGAAGTGCTCCTAATGTTTTTAAGAGGGAGACCTTCAACCTAAAAGAAGGGAGGCCTATAACCTACAATGGTTTAAGGATGACCACCAAATCTATAATTCTTAATGAAATTCCTAAAACTCTTCCAAAAATATCAAGAAGTTGAAGTCTTCTGCCAAAAAGTGTCCCCAATTCTTTGAAGAGGGAGAAACTCAACGTCACATAGATGGTTTAAGGGAGAACACCAACCAAAGGTGTTCTCATTGGAATCTTTATGTCTGACTATAAATTTTAATCTGTTATGATAGGTTGTGTCTTAGGCTCGCTTGATGTGGATTTGAAGCTTGTAGATGACCATCATTTCCCCCCAGGTCAAATACAATGAGAGATAATGCCAAAAAATGAACTGCAAGGCTATTCAATACTCTTGAAAAATTTCTAACATATGATTGAAAGATCTTCTTGTCCGTTGATGCCCATTGCCAAGAACTGATCCATCCAAGATGAATCTTTGTTCTTGCAAGAGGATTTTTTTTTAAGCATATGTACGAAGAATAAGTGTGCTACCATAGTGATTACATGGGTTCAGATAATAAAAATTATCTTTCATTTGGAAAAATCGATCAAAGTGTTTGCATTTTACAATCTGTTGTTGCTGATGTGGAATAAGAGAAGAATCTAAAACAACTGAAGGTGAGCTATCATGGAGAAATCCAACAATCTAAAATTTGATGTGCTTGGAGTATTCTGGAATATAAAAGGACACCTCCTTTTCATATCAAAGATCAGTTATGTGCTTGTTATGGACCAGCTCTTCCCAAGATTTGATGATTGGTTTGGGAAGTGCAAGCTGAATGTATGCTTTTGCATGAAAATCTGCTGTTGTACAAGGCTGAGTGATATGAATAGTTTCTTGTTGCTGATGTGAGTTTTTCTCAATGTTATGAACACATATAAGTTCAGAATGATGCTTACAGTGTTGTAGCTCTTATTGTTGTAGCTTTGTCTCACACTGCAAAAAATCAATTTTATCTTGTGCATTTTTTAGACAACTGTGAATATGAGTGAGAAATTCCTTACTAATTTTAACTATATTATCCATAATAGAGAGCATTAGAGTGTTAATTAACTCTAATACTCCACGAATTGGAGCCATTGTTTCAACAAATAAATCTCAAGAAATAGTAAAATAATGAGGGAAATATGGAAAATCTTCTAGATACAATCAGTGCAAGCATAGTGATCAAAAGACCTGGACACCTCGAAAGAGTTTTTAGATTAATATAGGCTCAAATCATGTGCTTAAATTCAACTCCTTCATCATATTAGGATAACACACCACTTCAAAGTGTGTTATATTTCCTTGATTTCATTGAAGCTAGTGATAATAGTATCAGTTCAATTCTCATATAACCCAAAATATTACAATATATAGTTTCCCATTCCAAGACTATTATAGAATGTTTAAACTGAAGCATATATCACCAATACTATTTTTCATTACTATAATGACCAACAACTCATGTCAATTCCAAAGTTATTTCTTATTTGTTACACCCTTTTTTTTTTCTAGTCACAATGATTATTATCTCTTGAATTCTCATTTCTCACATGGCAAGGTAGTGAAAAAGAGGGCAAGTTGATTACAAAATTTCGATAATAAAAAATAAAAATGGAGATAATTTGTGAGGTTACCTAGGGGTGCAAGTGCCTAGAGAAATGAAGATGGAAGCCAAATGGGATTCCTGTCTTGATATTAATTTGTGGCGAGCAAAATAACAATGTTAATGCCTTGGAAAACCATGGAATCGTTGATAGCCACACAGCTAAGCGTACTAAAGAAATATTGAGGTGTTTTAGAACTCCACAGGAATCCACAATTTACATTCATCACAACTTTTGTGACTCTTTTTAAGTAGGATCATGTTTACATCGCTTCTTAGGAACGATGTGGGAATTGAGAGTGGAGAGTGCTAGAAAAAGGGCAGAGTGCTCTGGCTTCTATCATTCCAAATGCTGCCCTAAAACACTCAGATTAATGAGGCGCATTTAACAGGAAGGTATTATGATTAACATTTATAGCCTTCATACGGAATAACATTGACATTGGAATAACAATCATGAGATGCCACTATAGGCCAATTATCATCTTTCATCACCACAGAGTTGTTAAAGGAGAAACGAGGAAGATGATGAAGTGGAAATACAAGAGCCAAACTCATTCCTTCAATCCTCTGAGGCCATTACCAGACTATTCGCCCATAAAAATCAATGTGAAAGACATGATACTCATCGAAGAAGTCTACAGAACCATTTTCCTATGTCGCTTGGAACATTTCAATATCAATTTGCATTCCATTTCCTACTCTCGTCCTTTTTTCTTAGAGATATCCAAGTTGCAGACAAATAAAGGTGAATTTGGTGTTCAGAGCAGTAGAAAATTAAGTTGGACAAAAGAATCGACTACTCCAAATTTTTCTAGATTGGTGGAAAATTATCAAAAGCTAGATGGTGTGGATAAATGGCTGGGTAATGGAAGGTTATGGAAGCCTGCACCAAGCCGAGGTTTTAAACCATGTGTGAAGCCAAGCGAGTCATATGAATCTCCTAGAGAGTGTTGATTCTACTTACTGTCGACTTTGGAAGAGAGGGAAGAGGGGCTAAGAGAAACAATAAGGTGTTGGACCACATAAATCACTGTATACCATAGGTAGATCCTCGATAAAACTATTCAAAAGAACATATATCCAAAAATAGTACCCAAAAATAGGTTGACACAAAATTTGCAGGGGAAAGGGTAGATGTGAGAGATACATTATAGTGGAAAATGAGTGCACTAAAACAACAATAAAAAAGAGATAATGGCAAGAAAACTAATTCAAAGGAGGTGTGGGACTGACATGCACATAAAAGACGAAAAAAATAGTGGCTCAAACAAGAATTCGCAGGTTAGGAACGTACCCACTCTGATACCATGTCAAACATACATGGAAAGGACAACCGAAAAATGACGATAAGCATGAGATATCATATTATTCACAATTATATAAATTTGTAGTAGATTAGGTGTGACTCTTGGATTCCACATTCCAAGGTCTCTTGGACTCCCTTTTCACCATTCTCCTTTCACACTAACCCTAGGAGGATTATATGTCCAAAAGCTATATCAATTCAGATATCCACCCCATTCAACTTCGAATACATTCGACAATCAAGTTAAACCAAACATGATAACTCCACAACAACATGGCTATCTAGAAATGGCAAGGCTAGACTGAATACACTATCACACCTGGAAAAACCCATGCCAAGACAACGAAGAAGCACATGCAATACCATCCATGCCAAATCTACAAATGAAAATACACATGAAAAATGATACTTGCCACGAATCCTATTTTAGATGCTTGATTCCTTGCTTGCTTCATCATTTTTCATGCTACCTTTCCTTTCTTTCTCAAATGCTAAAGTGCTCCAAAAAATCGAAGTTTCCAAGCGAGAGAGAGAGAGAGAGAGAGAGAGAGAGAGAGAGAGAATAATTAGAGAGCTCCAAAAATGCACTGATAAAATGTACCAATTGATCCTCATAAGACTTTTATAGAATATGCCTCTATTTTCTTCATTTTCCATTATTTTCCTTAAATTTCCTCCTCACATGCAACCCATAAACTTTTACCTACCTTTTCTCCTAATTTCCATTATTTTCATAAATAAATCTGCCAAAAATACTTTTTTCCTCTTTAATGCCTTAGCCATAGCCTTTGCCAATTTTTCTTAGCCATAATAAACCAAATCAACACCCCCTAGGATGTTTCTACCACCATTTAGCTAGGAATAAGTGTCCCATCAACTGTGGTTATAATTTTTAACATTTATTACATGGGCTTTTCATGAGATTTGTTACAGAAATTAGGAAAAACAATTAAATATTTAAGAAGTGAAAATGGCTGTGAATTTACTTCCTTATAATTTGAACAACATTGCAAGGATTAAGGTATTGTTAAACATAAATTTTTTTTCTATACTCCTCAGCAAAATGGTGTTCCTGGCGTATGAACTAGACTCTTATGGAGAGATCTAGAAGCATGATTAACAATGATAACCTGCAAAAGGAGTTATGGGCAGAAGAAATATCCACTCCTTGTTCTTTGGTAAACATATCACCCTGAGTTGTTTTTAAATGTAAAATTCCTGAAGAAGTTTGGTCGGGTCAATCTTTTGATTATTCATATTTAATAATTTTTTGCTCAAATTTATATTCTCTTCTTTCAAAAAATACCCATTCTAAGTTAGATCCAAAATAAAAATGTTAAGTGTTTGTTGGATATAATGATGTTGTGAAAGGATATAGGTTTTGGCATCGTTCTTCACGTAATATATTCAACAGTAGAGATTTAACTTTTGATGAACCTTCTCTTCTTAAATCAGACGTTGAGAATTTTGAACAGGAACATGTATTTTCAAATCAAAAAATTTGGTTGGAGATTCAACCTTTTTCGAAAAGTAAGAAAGAAGAAGAGACTTATAAAGAAAAAATTGAAGAAGATGTAAATGAAATTGTAGAATTTTATCAATCGGTCTCTATAAGGAGGTATATCAGGGAAATAAGAACACCCAAAAGGTATGAATATTTTTCTTCATATACTGCATTGATTATGGAATATGCAAAGCCTTCTTGTTTTTTAGGAAGCAAAGGATGATGTGGATAGTGAAAATGAAAGAAGGCTATGGACGATAAAATGGATATCTTAGCTAAGAAGCAAACCTGGGATATTGTAGAACTTCCTAAAGGGGGAAGTGTTGTTGGATGAAAATGGGTATAAATTGGAGCAAAATGTTGATGGAAATATTGAAATATAGAAGGCAAGGTTGGTAGAAAAAGGGTACTCTCAGATAGAAGGTAGTGACTTTCATGAGATTTTTTCACTAGTTGTAAAGCTTGATTCTATTCATACCATGTTAGCACTAATTGCATTACATGATTTTGAGTTAGAAACATTAGATCTTAAAACTATCTTTATTCATGGAGATTTGGATGAAGAGATTTATATGGAACAACCAAAAGGTTTTTGATAAGTTTGCAACAAAATATTAGTTTGTGAGTTCAAGAAATTATTGTATGGCTTGAGGTAGTCTCTTAGGAAGTTGTATAATAAGTTTGATTTCTTCATGGCTACCCATAATTTCACCAGAAGTGATTATTACAATTGTGTGTACTTTAATATTGTTATTTTCATATTCATTATCTTGGTTTTGTATGTTGATGATATGCTTATTTTAAGCAAAAGTAGAGAAGTGATCAAGAGTTAAAGGCTCAACTTTATAGGTAATTTGATATGAAGGATATTGGATATGCAAAACATATCATGGGCATGGAGATACACAAAGAAAATAAAAATGGAAATCTCTGGTTATCAAAGGAAAACAATGCGGGGAAAATAATTGAAAAGTTTCTTATGGACAACGTGAAACCTATTATTGTTCCTTTGGCCTCCCATTTTAATATTTTTGTGGGTTTGACTCCTAAAAATGATGAAGAAAATAAGTAAATGTACCGTGTAACATGTGCAAATGCGATATAAAATTTTATGTATGCGATGGTATCTACAAGACTTGATATTTCACATGTAGTTGGAGTTGTCAGCAGGTTCATGGAAAATCCAGGAGAAGAACATTGGTGAGTAGTGAAATGGGTCCTTCGGTATTTTAGAGGCACAAATAACCATTATATCATCTTTAATGGTAGTGGATATTCATTTTACATATATGTGGATCTTGATTATGCAGGTGACTTGGACCAAAGGAGATCTACAACATGATGTACCTTTACTGTACAGGTGGAGCGATCAGCTGGATGTCAATGCTTCAAGAAACAATTTCTTTGTCTACTACTAAAGAAATGTATATAGTCGCTTCAAAAGCCTATAAAGAGGAAATCTGGTTGAAAGGTATAGTTGATGAGCTTGGAAGGACGCAAGAGAAAGTGAATGTATTTTGTGACAATTAGTGTTATTCATTTGGCTACAAAGTCTATCTTATCACAGCAAGACTAAGCACATTGTGTAAGATACCATTTTGTAACATATGTGATTGATGGCAGAAAAGTAGCTCTCAATAAGGTCCACACAAAGGATAATTTTTCTTACATGTTGACGAAACTAGTATTGGTAGAGAAGCTACTATGGTGTTTGGGTTCTCTTGAATTGTAAAAATATTATGAATGGGCATGTGAAAGGGATTAGGGAAATTATTTTCAAGGTGGAGATTGTTAAGATTGACAAAAATTAAATGATTTAAAAAAATAATTTTCTTATTAAATATGTATTTACCATTCAGACAATTGTGTAACCATATGAAGTTGTGTAATGGAGTCTTCCTATTAAAAACGATGTTTCCCCAAAGACTTGATATAATGTTTGGAGAGCCATTTGTGGACCTTGAGTAATAATAATTCCCATCCCTTGCCCCGTGGAGGTTTCCTTGACACATTGTCATGGTTTTACCATGTAAATTCCTTGTGTTTCCTTGTATGATTCAATTTCTTGTTATGCGCATTTTCTTTCTTATTTGTGCAATTAATGGGCTCAAAATACCAACATGCTCAATGGATGAATTTAAAAATCATGGAAAAATAATTCATATATATATATATATATATATATATATATATATATATATATATATATATATATATATATATATATATATATATATATATATATATATATATAAAATTTTGATCTAACTTTTCAATTTTTAACTAATTTAAATTTAGTATGAAATTCAATACTTGATATACAAATCTTTTTATTAAAAAAATTAATTGATAAAAAATTACATTTTAAATAATTTAATTCCTAAATAAAATATAAACTATTATTTAAAAACTATTAAAAGAATATAAATAAATGCTTTTAAATACAAAAATAAATATGTATATTTGCAAAATAAATATCAAACAAATGTAAATGTAAAAGTATGCGCATCATTTTCACTTATCTTTGTTCTAATGTTTTAACAGATCCTTGATTGGGAGGGCTGCAAAAAGAAAATAATTTTAGGAGGGTGGAAAGCATTATATGCTCTTTAGAACATATGTAGAGACGCAAAGTTATGGGATTGGAAAATGATTAAAGTGCCTTTTGGACTCCTAGTTTTTCCAGTGATACTATATGGGTGTGAATTATGGGCTAGCAACACCCTTGTCTGAAAATGGAAGCAAATTGAGAAAATCCAAAAATGTCTGATCAAGAGAAAGTTCAAAATAAAAAGTTTGGTACCTTATGAGATAATGTTGAATCAAATAGGAGCAACTCCCATCGAAGAAATTGCTATGGTGCAGCTCATAAGATATATAAAAAGAATCGAGAAAATGGGAGTAGGTAGATGACCTAATGTTATCTTCAAGGAAGACATGAGTGAAAGAAAGAAAACATAAATGAGACAAAACTACACATGGATGAAAAAATGGAATATCTACCTCAGTGCTTCTCCCAAAATAATAAGGAGATAAATAATTTTTTATCAAGAAGTTTCATAAGCATGTATGGGGAAAAGTGTTGGGAAGAAAGAATAAGTACTACATTGAAGAATTCAACCCTACGTATGATATGCAAAAAAATAGTACGTTGGAGCTAACATTATGTGGAGGGAAAAGGTTCTTATTGCTCAATTAAGCACCAGCTCGCATCAAATTTGGCGTGAAACAGGATGGTGAAAAAGGCCTAAAGAAGCTTGGGAAGAACGAGTGTGTACATTTTTCATGTATGGGGAAGTGGAATCAGAAAAACTTTTCATTTTGGAATGTGATGCATTCAAATACATCAAAGAAAGTTATTGCAATATGCTAGCATCAGTTTCTTGGCATTTCATTTTGGAATGTGATGCATTCAAATACATCAAAGAAAGTTATTGCAATATGCTAGCATCATTTTCTTTGCATTCTCTTTTCAACGATGGGATTATTGGAAGGTTGGGCCAGCTCATCAAAAATTTGAATAAGAAAGTGACTAAAATGAAAAAGGAGAAAACATGGAACTCATACTCCCATAGATTATTTTTAGTCTTGTGGACTTTAAAATCTCATTTCATTTAATTAATAAATTCAACTCATTTTCTTAACTAAAAAATAATAGGGAGATACTCTAGAGACTATCTCAATATACATTATTTCATTTTATTTTGGGAAGCAAAAATAAGGGTACTATTCACTAATATGAACATCTGACTTAAAAATATTTATTTTGTTTTATTTTATTTTATTGTGTTATATTTAAATCGTTTATATTTTTATTGAATTTATTATTTTATTGAATTTATAAATAATAAAGATTATTATTATAAGGAATAAAGATAGAAATTTATATATTATTTGAAATTTATCATAATTTATTTTGATACAAAAAGTAAAAGTTTTTTTTTTTTTTTTTTTTTAAGTTTAGTGTGTTTTTCAATTTTGGGTCTCTTTAGCATCAATATGGATCAAATCACTTAATATGAAAATTTATTCTTGAGGGTGAAACTCGAGAAAATATTTACACCTGGAGATTTGGTTCTTCTAGGATCTTTGTAGATTTGAAATTAAAATCTATTTATACTTCTTTTGAATAACACATTAATAAAATGTTCTAGCTATAAGAAATTTTTAATTTTCACTTATTTTGTATAATCTCTCTCTCTCTCTCTCTCTCTCTCTCTCTCTATATATATATATATATATATATATATATATATATATATATATATATACACACACAAATTTAATATTGATTTTCACTTGTTTTATAAACCTCATTTTAAACATTAAAGAAATTACAAATATCTATCATTTTGAATTAGAAAGAATTTATTAATAAAAAAAGGCGATTCATGAAAATTTAGACCATGCCATTAAAATTAAGAATTATTTTGCTACAAAATATTCATATTGGCTTATAACATAATACATATAAAGCAGTTTATGAAATATTTAAACTAATATTAGTATAATATAGAGAAGATTAATATATATTTTTCATATATCTATGCTAACATAAAATAATTATTCTATGAAATTATTTTACAAAGCACATTTGTATTTATATTTATATGATAAAGTTTGAGAACTTATGTGGTAGCACTTGTTCCAATCATATTTACATTATATAGATGAAAAAATATATGGATGTTGCAGTCATATATATTTGAATAAAAAATTATTTAGTAGAATGCCCAATTGCATAATGTTGATCAATTTGGCAAGGCACTCAACTTGATGCTAGACTCTTGCATATGCAAAGACTAATAATGTGAAAATTATGAGTGATTTTTCTTGCCTTTATTTTTTCCTAGGCATTCAACCGTTTATCATCTCATAACTTTTCCATGTTTTGAAAAATAGATGAAGAAACAATATTTAATAATGCTTCTTTGGTTTTTCTAAAAATTCGCATAATTGTCTAATAAATTCAAAAAATAATGGAGAATGTAAGAAATAAATTAGAGTGGAGAAGAGATTCTTTCTAACTATATGGAAATTTGATTGTAAAATTTAGGATTCCAATAAATGATAAAATTATAAGGACCTGTAAAAAACAAGAGTATAATAGAAATGAAGTAAGAATGTTTAATCTATTTGAATTATACAGTTATATATAAATTAGTTAGAAAATTGAGTCATAAAGAATAAAGGAAGTATGCATATAAGAAGTTATGTTTTGTTAGTTTATGTAGATGATGTTATGTTATTAGAAAATCATAAAAATATTTTTTTTTTATAAAAATATAATCAATTCATATAGTAGTGACATTTTCCTTTTAGGTGATATCATTTATATTATTAAAACTCTTGTGTAGAGAAATAAATAGCCATGAGTATGAACATCTCCTTTTATATACATAATAAATGAAAAATAAAATAGGAACAACAAGAAATTTATATGGTTGTTTTTTGAGCTATGGAATTAGTTAAACAATTCTAAAAGAAGGTTATCTATTCTGTAAATAGTAATTGAGAAATAATTGCAACAAAAACAACTTTATATAATTTTTTTATAAGTTATAGAGTTAGCTAAAAAATTATAGAAGAAATTTGATAATAGTAAAAAAATCATGTATTACAATACAAACAAATTACTCTACGTTTAAAAAGATAAACATTAATTTATTATATGTATTATCAAATTTAATCATAGAAATTATTACAAATAAAAGTTAAAAAAAATTATGTGTCTAGAGTTATAAAACCTATAAATAAATATAAACTAATAAACATCTAAAGAAAAAATTATATACATAAAAATTTATACTTTAAAAACCAAAAAAACTGAGAGCACATTACATATAGCTAGAAATGTTACTATTCAAGAAAAAATAAAATGAAAATACTCTGTCATGTACCTAATCTTTCTTAGGTGAATTAGGCATTGTATTTTTTTTTCCATCTAACAATAAGTGTATATTAGTGGCCTACTATCCAATATACACACAACATTAATGTTTCATAAGTGGTTTATACTATCCTTGAAACAAATTTGATGGTATCCAATTGTTTATAAAATAAATATACCATCTACATTTTAACATAATCCCCATGTTACCCTTCTGACAACTATCGTCCATGGTCAAATCTGCACTATTAACTCATGAACCCAACTTAGAACATAGAAATATGGTGTTTGACAATTCACATGGACTAAAAAATACCTTGGGTTATGATTTATTCACCCTTTATTAATCTGGTTGAACTTTGTGCTTAATGTAGACCTCCACTGTCATGGTACTCTACCTGATGACCCCTCACATTGACCGGTGGACGAACCACCGTGATGGTCACATGAATTGGAAATACTTCCATCCAATGGCGTGCATGCGATGTTGCCCACGAATGGTGGCAATTAGGTCCACTAAAACCCTAGATTCAATCCCTCACTTAACTTATCCTTTTCTCACGTTTTCCACCATTTGTTCGACTTTTCCCTGGTTGTCTAGTTTTCCGCACGCATGGAGGAAGGACACATAATATATAGAGACTTGTTTCTTCATGGCTTCTTAGGATGAGGTATAGTCCTCTATTCCCACTGCAACTACAATTTATGTATTCAATTTCTAAAATGCTTTACTATTTATCTTTGTCCCGAGTTACGTCGTAACTGGTTCCCAATGTTTGTTGGTTTTATTGTATCTATGCCATGATAATCTCGTTTTTCTTGTATAAATGCATTATCTTTCAAATTTTAACTTTATTTTATTGTTTCCATTGACCCAACATGGCATTCACCCAGTGAAGGTGCTTACTGTTTTTTTATGACGCTCAGTTCTCTTGTCGATTCTGGAATTGCCTTATTGCCATCGAATGAAAAATTAGAAAAGCCCCCCCTCCTTACAAGGTATGCTTATTACTCAATGCACATAATAGCTAGTTCTCCTTGAGGGATTATCTGTAACTTCTTGGAAAAGATAAATTAGGAGTACCTAGGCTAATCATTGTTTGCTTTCACTTATCTTTTCCAATGGAATTTGGGAGCAAAGGAAACCCTAGTAAAGGTCCATTACTGGCTTACCTCTCGGCATCTTGTGCTGGTTTATACGATAATTTTTGTTGAGAGCCTCCGTGAACGTCATCGTGAAATACCCTTGATTTCGTTCCTGGTGCCTACTTATCCTGTTACTGGGTTTCCCCTGGTATAGGAGATTATGATTTTGGGTCGACTCTGGTTTTATATGTTGAAGTCATGCTTCCATTATGGGTTTGTAATACCAGGGATTTGTTCGAATTTGGAAAGTCGGGTTTGAAGGGGAGAAATGCTTCCCCTAACACCCAATAAATGATTATTCCCTTTCTTCTACTGAGTTTGTCACAGTTGAGCCTGAATTATTACCATTCTTCCAATGACTAATATAATTCACAGATACGTTTTTCGTCTCCCTTACGAGAGATATTCCATCTAGAATTTATCTCTTCATTTTTGGTTTATTAACTTACCGTGGATAGTTATTAGAGTATCATGACATGTTCGCAACCCTTAAGCATTTAAGCATACATTTTTCTGTGGTTGCACAGGAAACTCTTCGGCTTGGTGCATGCTATTATCATGGATTCCTTGTTATGGTTAAGGCTGTTAAAATATTTGTATCAAGTCAAGTTCCAAAAATTTGGGTTTTTAGTGTGTTAATCAGTTTCTGATTGTTGTACTATCTTTATCATGGAAATATGTTTCCGTTACTCCTAGCACAATGTGATGGCTATCCATCCCCTTGGTTTACTCGTGGTGAAGAAATTGGATCCATGATAATCCTTAATTTTTATAGCAGAACCGAAACAATTGAAGTGAGCGTTTGTTAGACTGAATTATTAATTTATATGCACTCCATTTGTTCATTTCATGTTATTTTTGAAATTTTTTAATGTTAATTTACTATAAGGGGATACGATCTGTACCCAACATACTGTTATGGTGAATATACAAGTTTTTGAGTAAAGTCAAACTCTTAGTTTATGGCTAATGATTTTGGAATATGATTGCATGTCGCCCAGGAATTTCCTTTGTAATTTATGTTATTACGCGTATTATATGGTTGTAGGATGCTCCACATATTTATTTGTAGTTTGAGAGAAGAGTTCTATATTGTTTTTCTTTTATAGTCACTTGTGTAAACATTATTGTTACAGCTCTTCTATGTATTCTATCTCGATGCCCCATTAAATTTTACTCATGGGAAGGATCATGGCTGTGTTATACACTCTTTTTGTTTATGTCAATTGAATTTTATGCAGGAGAATAATCACAATTTTAATAAAAATTTTATGTCTCAATAGAAAATGTATTTTAATAATTGTACTTTATGCACAACAATAGTCGTGTCTTTTTGTTCCCTAGATGTATTTTTATATGAACTCTTTTATCTTATTGTTTAACCACTAAATAAGTACTCTACCCGTTCTCACTTGAAGCATATGGAATTAATTCTATTGCTACCACAAAGTTTGTAGAATAATTAACAAATACTTCTAGGGAGGCTATAACTTTTATGTTAAAATTTCCAAGTAAATGTTTTTCTCTTCTTCAATTCAGAATTAAACTAATCTATCTTCCTCTCATGCATCTCATAAATATTTTTTTAAGCACTAAGCTTCCCTGTCACATATCTTTTGCGCACATCAATTCATTTTCATTTATAAAATGGTATTATGCCTTTGAAATATATGCACATGTGCCCTTTACTAAATTTTAAGAATATAAAAACTACCGAGATCCCTGCTATATGAATCAAAAAATAAAAATTGAAATAATAATTACATAACTGTTATATTTTTCCATATTTAAATATTCCCTCAATACTATAAGTATCACAGAAATTATTCCTCCTCTAACAATAAATAATTATTCCTCATCTAGTAGTAAATAATCCCATCAAATTAAGCACTACTTGAACCATTAATTTTAATAACTAATCTATTCCGCGTTATTATATATCCTTCATTTTTTCCATGATAAATAGCTATTTACTATTCCAATAGTGAATTAATCATTTATATTTTTCTACTTAAAACATTATTCCATTTGAATATGTTGTTATACACTCACATCAAATCGAGCAGCCCTACATAGCTACACATCTATCAAAAATATAATCAAATTTATAATAATGTATAGATATAACTAGATAATAATTCACAAATCTAACCAAATAATAATTCACAGATCTAACGAGATAATAATTCACAGATCTAACCAGATAATTATTCATATATCTAACTAGATAATAATTCATATATTGAACCAGATATATGAAACTGTAATCACCACAAATCTATACCACCGAACCGTGAACTGTCCTCCAATTCCCCTTGATACAAGATTCCTTTTGCGAGAGAATCCAGAACCCCATTGATCCCCTCCATGGGTAGTTTATACTGGAATCTGTATGATAATTGTTTCCTTTTTGTGGCATCCCACTTGTATTTATTGCCCACTTACCTATTTTTTTTTCCTTAACAACTCACAGTTTTCTCATGCGGTGCTTTAAGTGCAACCAAATTAGCATCTTTCCTCAGCCACATCCTTTTAAGGGATTTTTCTCTCCCATCCCTTAAGTCTTATCTACAATTTTATTAGAATAGTTATCATGGATAATATATCCAATATCATTAGTTACGAAGTTTTTTGAATTTTTTCCTCTTTTTGGTAAATAATCTCATTCTCGAGTTTATCATCGAAGTACTTGAGTTTCAGTCATTTTATTAATAAAAAAATGCTTACTTACAACAATTTTCAAAAGTATATTCATGTTGATTCTTCCATTATTACAAACATAGGCAACTAAAATAAAGAACAATATTACATAGTAGAGGGTTATTACATCCTTCCCCCCTTTTATGCACATCGTTCTCGGTGTTTAGTTCATAGGTACTTGTTGCTGAAACATTCTTGGAATTTTTTTTTTCTTCAATTCATCTGCTCGCTCCTAGGGAACCTCATCAGGAGTAAAGTGATTCCATTGCACTTTAACCCTAGCGATGATTCGATTTTGGAAGGAAATCTATTTTTGATCCAGAATGCAGAGAGGTTCTTCCAGGAAATCTCCCTCGGGCTCCACCTTGTTAGTTGAGGGGTCCTGACCCAGGTTCGGTGTGCAAGATTTGCCAAAAAACCCCTATACTACTAGCCCTTTTAGCAATGACCTGCTTTCGCAGGTCACAGTCTCACGCGAAGTAGTATGGGTGGGTGCTGGACCCAGGTTTCCGCACCTTGAGAAAGGATGGGTAAGGCAAGCAGGGTTGCGTCCTGTTTCTATAATTCCCAAATTACCTTGTCTTGCGGAGGGTTAATTATGTTCTTATTCACATCCACATGCACTAGATCTACAGTTACAAGCTTATTATATCATCAACACAATAGTACATAAACAAAACATAACAGATCTAGATCCAAAGCTCAGTACAAAGACCTTTCGCAGCTTAAGGACAGAAAATACATAACACAACAATTATCAGCAATTCGCATAACAGAACTCACAGATTCAAATCTCTAATAATCCTTCACATTCTTTCATTCATCAATCTTTCCTTGTAATTCCCTTTCCAATTTGCGCACACAGCAGTAGGGTCCGCACACAGCTGGACTAGGATCTCCGCGCACACAGCTAGTAGGATTCCATTCCCTAAAACCCAAAAAAACCGTTTAAGCAATAGATCATATCAATATCTCATCAATTCCTTTCCTGTTCGATACAAAATACATCTCTATTTATAACAATCTAACTCTGACTTTCCTATGGTCTGCAACCCATGGTTTTCAGACCCCTAGTTTACCCTTTCACCCATTACAATGTGTTATTGTCTTTGACCTACCCCAAAACCCCTGCACTATACTAGATATAATCAAAAGTAATCAAAATGGACCAGTTTCGCAGCTTGTTAGGAGACCCCATTCCAACAGTCCCCCAACACAATCTTGTGACTTGTCTCATGTCACTGCACTGGTGTGGCTTCCATTTGCGCGCGCAAAGTTTCTAGAGTGCGGATAAGCGAAGGGAGTACGTACAAATTTTGGGTCGTTGCTTGCTGCACAATGTTGACCAACATTAGGGAGGCAGACCCATCTGTATTCGTAGTGATTCGTTCTAACTGCCTATGGAGACGTGCGATGGAAACCTCAACATAGTGTGCAAGCTGGAGGGTAGTATCAGACCATGGCTTCAACCATTTTCGAACAACTTTCTTGGAGTGCTGAAGGTCCTCAATCTTGTCTATGGCATCTAGGCGCTGCGCGGAAATGGGGGAAGGTGTGGAGGCTCGAACTTGATCCAGAACATCTTCCACCTGCAGTAATTCCTATTGCATATGATGAATCGTGGAATGGTGTTGCACTGTCACCCATAGCTCTGTGGCTATTGCGACCAATTGTGCTCCCTGCATTAGCTACTCCTTAATGATACGCAGTGCGTCTGTAACCACAGCAATCTGTTGGGCCCAGACTTCTGGAGGTATTGCGTACTGCTGCTTGTCTTGGTCACGGCGGAAAACCTCCTGCATCACACTGGAGGATAGTCTTTGTAGCTCTGAACCAGATAGATGTGCTAAATCTAGTTGGACGTCCTCAATAGCTAGGTCAGGAGTGCGAATTATGGTAGCGCGAGGGAGGAAACATACATTACTCCAGGTAGGTGGTGCTTAGGAGCTGCGGAGACATCGTAGCATGTATTTGTATCTTATTGTTCCTTATGGCCCACAGACAATCCTCACTGTCGGAAGCCCAAGCTCCATCCTATAACTACACTCAGCAGTCCCAGGTCCTTGCACCAGTTCTTTCAGAAGGTCTGGGTCCATAGTTTTAATAGAACAGCAAACGTTACAGAGAATATGGATGAACACAAAAACCCAGAACGTAGATAGCCAGAGCCTGCCAAATGATGAATAGATAGCTCGACGCGAAGATTTCCAACCATCCGCGCCCTCTCCGGAGTTATTAATTGGTAAGGGAGCTCATTTGTGGCACGTACCCTTAATCATGCAGACCATTCTTTTCACTAATTTCTACATTGACATTCGGCCGCCTGTTTTTTGTACTTGCGAGGGTCTTATTTTATGAAATCGGGACATGCCGACGGTTATCCTTCATGCCCTAGGTCGTGTCCATGAGTTGTCAGACCATAGATGATGCTTAAATGTCGTGTGCGTATCTGGAGTGAGGGTTGAGGCAAGGTGATTCTATAATTTGGATAGCAACCTTGTCGAAGCCTTTATTTCACTTGTGGGGAGGTCGTCACTCGCTGCGTCATATGTCCTGGTGTCATTTATTAATTGAGCTGTTGGCTGATGTTTAGACAAGTCTGTAATCCTACGTGCGCTGAGGGTTGTGGTAGCCTGGGAATTCTGTTTGGGCAAGGTTAGATCGCACTTTTAAGCGTTGCTCCGTAGTAGGTATCCGCGTAGGTGAACTGACCTCGGGGCCCATCTGGCCATAGGGGTCCCTATGCGTAGGATCACCTTACTCCAGTATTTCCTCTGAGTAAAGAATATCGGCCCTTGCATACGTATTTCGCATAGCATTAGCAGTAATGCTTTTGGCCTACAGTCCGTGGGATTATTTGGTTCCTCAGATGGCTGATCTTCACCCGCGTCCTCTCGGCAGGGTGAGGTTCTTTCTGTGGTAGAGATGTGACAAAGATTCTTGATGGTCTGAAGGCTTCGCATCACAGAAACCTCATGCAACCGAGCTTGCCAATTCTCTAGCTCTTCATCGGAGTCGGAAAAAAATTCACTGTCCTTTTCCGAAAAGAGCATTCCTTCATCTGTGGGGTTAACCCGATCTTCCTCCTGTGAAGTTATCTTATAAATGTGATCCAATTCCTCCTTTTCATAGGTGGGCTCTGTGTATCGCGTACCTTCTGCTAGGTCTAGTGGTACTATGACACGCGTACTTTTGTTTTCAAATACCATGCTACGTTTCTTGTGATTTATGACACCTCCAATGTCTATGGCCCAGTCCAGCCCATGGAGCGCAGGGTAGGGGTCCACATCTTTGACTATTTCTATTACTTCAAAATCAGCTAGGGCCCGTACCCCTGCAATTTCCACCATGAATTTTTGCAATCTACCCAGAGGGATGATCTTTTGTTGATTTTCCATTCGTAGCTGAATAGTGGACCATTCCAACTTAGGCTCTCCCATTCATTGCCATGTTTGTTTTGGTAAGACGTTCACATCCGAACCAAGGTCTAAGATAACATGATCCATCTCATAGTCTTCGATATGTGCAGACAATCGCATCTCTCTCCCGGTGCGTTTCTTATAGCTATACATCTTATACATCCTTGGTCTCAGAGATCAAATTGGGCTGAGCTGCGTAGGTATTCAGTAATGCCAGCAAATTTTCTACTGCCTGCAGACTCCTTAGTAACTTCAGACATGCTTTTAAGAAGGGCTCAACTCCTTCTTCTATCTGAGGCTATGCGAAGGCTGCCAATGATGCTTGTCTGTTGAAAGACGCCTCTTCCCGAGAGGTAGGTCCCCCCTCAGCTCCTTGGGTGACCAGCCCACTAAGTGTCATGATTTTCACACTCAGATCCTCCTATCTTAGTTCGGTTTTAAATCTTTATACGTTCTGTGTTGGGGTAGGTTGCTTTTCCTGCATCTTAGCTATCAAAATTGGGCAGTCCTCTATCTCATGATCCATTTGCCTGCAATACTTGCATGACGGCCTGGTGGGATTAGGGCATTCTCTGGCAAAGTGCCCTATTTCCCCAAAGTTATAATAGATTAGCTACCCCCGTCCTCGACCTACGTTGCCTCCCCGACCTCCTCTGCCTTGGGCTGGTGATCCTCCAAAGTCCGCAGCAAGTCCTAGTGACATAGGGTCTGATTGCACTCGATATAAGCTCCCACGATCCATCATTAGGTCATACGTGCGATAGTTCTACTCATCATGTCCCATTGATTGGCAGAACCGGCACCATTGTTTCTTTAGTTCTGGGACATACGCACCTAGCCAAGGGCAATGGTTCATATCATGTAGTCCTGCTACCCAAAAATCATCACACCAAAGCACAGATCTGCTCGATCCTGGTCGCAACAAGACAGGTTCTCTAGTTGCCCCTGGGCATATCAGACTACGTCCTCCTGCTTGCATATATTCGGTCAGCAGAGGACACTAATCCTTCATATGGCCAGACACCTGGCATCTTATGCATCAAAGGTCTACGCATATGTATTTTCCTCGTTCTTTTCGCAGGCTTTGTATTTCCATATACATAGCCCCAAGTTGTTCCTAGATTTTTTGTACCCCTGCCGACGTATCCTCCCGGGGTGCAGCTTCTAATTTCATAGAAAATTTCACAGCTTTCTCCTACAATTCAAAGGTCTAATGACTCATCGGAGTGCGCATATGGGGTAACAACATAGCAATGAACCACTCTGTATGTTGTCTATCATCATAGTCGAACCCTCCTTCCCTAATTTCCTTCTTCAGTCGTTGATCAGCCTCCCATACTAACTCAGATGCACCTTGTTTGAAGTCCTTCACTTCCGCTACCAACTGGGAATAAGATTTTGGCTTTTAGAATGGTTGCTTCAGAGCATCTTTGATATCTTGAATGGAGACAGTCCCATTCTGTGCAACGTATTGCATATACCAGTCCAGAGCTCTGTCTTCTAATGATAAATATAGTTGCGCCCTCTTTATCATGTCGCTTGCCACATTCTGCGTAGTCTAGACAGAGTCCTCCACAAACCAAAATTGGTCCATATCTTCTTCTCGTACCCCTTTGAGGGTAGGAAGTTTTAGGTGTGCAACCATATCACCGTCTAGAGGTGGTGGTGGAATAGATGAATTATTACCTTTGTCTGGATGTATTTGGGAGATATTCTTTAGCTGGTTCTTGCAATAGATTGTAGCCAGATCTCCCTCCCACGAGGTTGGTTCAATAGTATTTTCCACTACGTGTTGCACTTCCATCTAGATTCGAGGTCATTCAGTCAGTATGACTACACATGATGCTCTTTTCGCACAGTAACTTCTTGATCAGCAACGGTAACGTCCTTAGAAATTTACCTCATAATCCCTTGAATAATCGTCATTCGGCCTTAGAGTATGATACAAATTGATCGATAGAAAATTCTGTCACAAATTCTCCCAGCACACTATCCACCCGGTGAACCACCATACCTGTGATAGTATTATCAGTTTTCTCAAGTTTTTTGAACAATTTCAGGGTCCACAGAGTGACCCGTTCATCCTTCCAACACTTCTAGAATTCCACCAGTCTGGCCAGCAACTCCTGGATTTCAATCACAAAGGTTACAAAAAATATTTCGTAGCTCTTAGTAAGGAAGTACCTATTTTTCCACTTTTTCGCCGTTAACTTCTCATTGCGATTTTCTTTTACTGCCAATTTCCTGGATCTGTCTTTTAAACCAGTCTTCGATCTCCTTTATTTCATGTTTCCAGTATTCTCTTGTCATTACCCGATTCCTCTCTCATACTTCTTCTGCTCCCGGCAACAGAACCATTTATTGGCTTGAGGGGTCCTGACCTAGGTTCGGTGTGCAAGGTTTGCCAACAAACCCCTATACTATTGGCCCTTTTGGCAGTGACCTGGTTTCGCAGGTCACAATATCACTCGAAGTAGTATGGGTGGGTGATGGAACTAGGTTTCCGTACCCTGAGAAAGGATGGGTAAGGCAAGAAGGGCCGCGTCCTGTTTCTGTAATTCCCAAATTACCTTGTCTTGCGCAGGGTTAATTATGTTCCTATTTGCATCCACGTGCACTAGATCTATAGTTATAGGCTTATTATATCATCAACATAGCAACACATAAATATAACATAACAGATCTAGATCCAAAAGATCAGTACACAGACCTTTTGCAGCTTAAAGACAGAAAATACATAACATAGCAATTATCAGCAATTCACATAACAAAACCCATAGATTCAGATCTCTAATAATCCTTCACATTCATTCATTCATCAATATTTCCTTACAATTCCCTTCCCAACCTACGCACACAGCAGCAGGGTCCACACACAGCTAGAATAGGATCTCCGCGCACATAGCCAGCAGGAGTCCATTCCCCAAAAATCAAACAGACCACTTAAGCAACAAATCATATCAATATCTCATCAATTCCTATCATTTTCGATACAAAATACATCTCTATTTATAACAATTTAGCTTTGACTTTCTTATGGTCCACAACCCATGGTTTTCGGACCCCTAGTTTACCCTTTGACCCATTACAATGCATTCGGGGCTTTCACCCGCCCCAAAACCCCTGCGCTATACTAGATATAATAAAAACTAACCAAAATGGAAGAGTTTCGTAGCTTGTTAGGAGACGTCATTGCAACACACCTGAACATTTTCGAGTAAATAAAATGAGAATTATCATGTGCAAACTTCTTAAGTAAGGAAACATTAAAAACATTATGATCTTTAATGTGAATGGGTAGCGCTAGTTGATAAGCTATATGACCTACTCTATCCTAAATCTCAAATGCTAAACATTTTCAAGTAAATAAAATGAGAATTATCATGTACATACTGCTTAAGTAAGGAAACATTAAAAACGTTATGATCTTTAATGTGAATGGGTAGCACTAGTTGATAAGCTATATGTCCTACTCTATCCTAAATCTCAAATGGCCCACAAAATTGGGGTGCCAATTTTGGACAAGTGGCTATTATTAATGTATTTTTCCTGGGTTTTACTCTTAAAAAAACATGGTTCGTGAATTTAAAATCTTTGTGTGATATCTTTCTTTTGCATAACTTTTTTATCGGTCTTGTTCGACTTTAATATTATTTTGAATCCTTAGAACTGTATGTAACATTTTTGTAATGCGTTTGTCCCAAGAATCAACCTATCCTTCGATTAGCTTCAATTGAGTGGTATATGGAATTTTCTTCCATAGAAGGCTTCAAAAGGGCTCATTTCTATGGATTCCTCTAAGCTGGTATTGTAGGAAAACTCGACTAAATGCCAAAAGTCCTCTCACTTTGTAGGCCTATCCATAACATACACTCTCAGCATATCTTCTAGAATCTAGTTGGTACTCTAACTTTTTCCATGCTTTCGAGAATGGTATGTTGTGATGAAATTCAAATTGGTGCCCATTCCTCCAAATAATGCCTTCCAAAACTGTGAGCTGAATTTGGCTTCCCTATATGATACTATCATCTTGGACATCCCATGAAGTCGGAAAATTTCTTTCATGAAGATTTGAGCAGTTTTTGTTGTGCGAAAGGTAGAGTGCAGAGGTAGGAAGTTGGTTAGGAAGTTGGTTTCTTTACTTAAAGTATCCACCACCACCATGATAGAGTCGTGCTATCTTTTTTCTAGGTAGCCGTGTAATAAAATATTATGATATTATTTCCCACTTCCATTTAGTAATAGGTAGTGGATTAAAAAACCTAGTTTTGTGTTGATTCTCAACTTCTACTTGTTGACATTCCAAATACTTCGTTAAATATTCAACCACTTTTTTCTTCATTTCCAATCAGAATATTTTTTTTTTTAATGTTGTGACCATATCTCGATATCTTGGGTGCCATGCATAAGTTTCCTTATGGTTTTCATCAAGTATAATTTTTCTCAAGGCATGATCATTAGGGATACATAACCTATTTCTGTAAACCAACAATTTGTCAACATTTTATGCATAACTAGGAACATTTGTTTGCTTCATTTTTTGGTGGATTTCCAAATATTTTGGGTCATTAGCTCTAGATTTTTTGATTTTATCTATAAATTATATGTTTTTACTACTAACAACCACTTCCATTAGATTATAGGCATACCTATTCAAATACTCTGCTATCTTTTTTTCTTTCCCCTTTATTGTTTTATGCCAAACTCCAACTCACTAAGAAATGTGATCTATCTAGCTTGCCTAGCATTTAATTCTGGTTGTCTTAAAAGGTATTTTACGCTGATATGAGCTATTTTCAGAATGAATTTATTCCATAATAAATAATTCCTCTAAATTTTTAGGGCATGTAAGACAAAAAATAGCTCTAGAGCATATACAAAAAAATCATGGGTTTTCAATTTCATAGATTTTTATTCTATTGCAACATTGTCTTACACCAAAACTCCCCCTAGACCTTCCATGGAACCATCAGTGCAAAATGTATATTCTTAGATATTCCAGTTCTAAGGTAGGTGTTTTTGTAAGTAGTTTTTTTAGCTTCCCAAAAATATTCTGACATTCTACAATCCATTCACACTTTTCCCTTTTCTTTGTAAATATGTAATAGGATGAGCTATTTTAGAAAAACATTCTATAAATTTGTGGTAATAACCTACAAGTCCCATAAAAGACACAACAAGAGACACATCCATTGTTGTAGGCCAATAAACCATGGCTTTAACCTTATCCATATCAATTTTCAGTCCTTTATTAGAAATAATGTGACCCAATTACTGTATTTTGGGTTTGAAGAACTCACACTTGTTGAGTTTGGCATACAAGTTATTTTCTCTTAATGTTTGCAACACAAATTTCAAGTGTTCCCTATGCTCTACCTCATATTTTGAATATATTATTATATCATCAAAAAATACTAGCACAAATTTATCCAAATATTTTATGAGTATTATTTTCATTAAGAAAATAAAAGTTGTTGGGGTGTTAGTAAAACCGAATGGTAATGCTACATACTCGTAGTGTCCATATCTATTTCTAAACGTTGTTTTATGAACATCCTCATGTTTTATTCCTAATTTATGATATCCTATTCTCAAGTAAAGATTTGAAAAAAGAGTTTCCCCCATCACTTGATCAAATAAATTATTGATACCAGGAAAGGGTTACTCATTTTTTATAGTTAAATTATTTAATTGTCAGTAATTGATGCACACTCTGCATATTCCATCCTTTTTTCTAACAAATAACATAGGTGCCACCCATGGTAACATAGTAGGACTAATGTATCCTTTATCTAACAGTTATTGTAGTTGCATTTTTAGTTCCATCAACTCAGGTGGACTCATTTGGTAAAGTGCTCTAGACACTGGGGCTGCACTAAATACCAAATCGATGGAAAATTCTATATCACTATGAGGTGGTAAAATGTGAATGTATTATGGAAAAACATATTCAAAGTCTTCAATAATAGGTAGAGTATCTAATGTTTTCTCCTCACATTATTTTTTACCCTCTTCTACATGAACCATGAATAAGTGATAGCCTTTATGTGCATTGTTTTTCATTTGCACAATTGACATTTATCCTACTAATATGAGCTTTCGCACCTGCTGAATTATTTATTTTTTTCCTTGTGGATTCACAAAATTCATTGTTTTTACCAAGCAATTTATTATGGCTTCCTGTTTCTCATGCCAATCCGTGCCTATTTTTATATCATATGATCATAAGGGAAGGAAATTTAGATTCACTATTGTTAAATATCCATTTAAATTAAAAGGACATTGCCTTACGTGGATGGTTACCCTTCTCTTGGTGCCGATTTCAAGCTGTACCAACCAAGAAGTTTTATACTTTTTAGTTTTAAGTTCACATTTTTCCACCATCTAAGGTTGAATATAACTTAAACGCGCCCCAATATCAGTTAAAACATAAACATGGCATTGAATAGAGTACCTTCGATCTCAATCATAGTTCAATAATGTTCTGATTGTCTATCCTCTAAGGTAGTGCTTATTGTGAGAATATTCCTAGAAATATCAATCATGGTGGTGGCTTCACGAATAACTTGGATATTTTGAACATATCTGGGATTATGGGGAAAATATCTTAGAATATGTGGTTCACCACATTCCCAGTATGTCAAAGGTTCTCTTTATTTCCCCCCTACTATTATTTTTCCCATCCAAATTCATGTTTTTTGATCTAACTTTAGTTTATGCTCGCTGGTTCGTATTCCCCTTGTTGAAATTTTTACGTTGATCATGCTTCCAAACATTTTTCAGATAACCCGATTTGTACCATTTTCACCAGTTATAGCTTTATTCATATCCTCATTTGACCAAAATTTAGATTTTTCTCCCTTTATTTTGAACTATTGGTAACACAACCTGGCCTTTCTTACAACCTCTTCCATTGTCTTTAGATTTTCAAATGCAATGCTCTCCTTGTACACTATAGGTAGACAGTTCATGAACTGTTTTACCTTCGCTCTTTCTTCCTTAATATAAGGTACATACCTCAAAAAAAAATTAAAATTTTTCCACAAACTCATCCATCGTGAGTTGTACCAACCTTGGTTCATGAAAATATTTGGCATGGTCGTCATAATATTGTTCACTCAAGTACCAATTTTAAAACTATTTTTGGAACTCCTCCTATAACACGGTCTTTTCTTCAAGTAAATGTACACTTTTGGCCTCTTCCCACTAGAGAGCAGCTTTACCTTGCAGCTAGTAAATGGCCAGTATAGCCTTCTAGTTTCTCTCGTACTTGTAGAATTAGAAATAATTGGTCACATTAAGTAACCAAGCCTCCACATACTTTGAATCAATGTCAAAATTAAGGGGATTAATCTTATAAAATTATCCTTGCAATTCAGTTTGATTATTTTTCTTTTGACTCTTGGTGTATGTCCTATCAGACTCCCCCCAACTTTTAGATTTTTCACATTATGTGCCCCTATTGACTCCTATTTCCATTTATTCTTTCATTTTCTTATGGCTATACTTTTCAGTCAACCCTCTGGTCATTATTTCTTGTTCCTTACTATATTTTAGCAATCATTCATTCTTTCTCCTTAAATATGCCAGTTCCTACTGCAAAGTCCTAATCACATCCATGAATTGGGAAGTTGTTGGAGTAACCTCCTCCCCTAGTTCAACATAGGGATAAACACCTATGTTATTTATCGGAGCCTCCTCAACCATTATTTTTCTAGATCTTATTGTCCTCCTACCTTGAATTTAATCAAAATTCAATTTCATTTCAAACCTATATAGTTCTATTATGATTTTTTTAATAACCTATTGGTATTAATTTTTCCTTCTATTTTTCCATGTGATGGTCCTTTGGCCCAATGGTGTTGCTGGGATCTGATACCATTTTTCAAGTACCTAATATTTCTTACTTTAATTACGCATAAAAAAATCCATCAAATAATAAGTGTTTATTATCGGCCTACATATCCAATATACTCACATAACTAAGGTTTCATAAGTGTTTTATAGTATTCTCAACATAAATTCAATGGTACCCATTTTTTTATAAAATAACTGTACCATCTACATTTTAACATAATCCCCATTTCACCCTTCTGAAAAGCTATAGTCCATGGTAAAATCTATGCTATTAAATCATGAACCTAACTGAGAAAATAACAACATGATGTTTAATAATTCTCATGGACCACAAAGTACCTTGGGTTATGATGGATTCACCGTTTATTGAAACGGTTGAATTTTGTGCTTGATGTATACCTCCATTGTCATTGTACTCTACTTGACAACCGCTTGCATAAACTTGGGTTGAAAAACCACTATTTGAAACCTAGCTATGTCCCATGTGAAGGTCACATGGCTTGGTAAGACTACCATCCGACGATGCGCATGAGGAAGTACACACTGTATCTCCACACATGTTTCTTTGTGGCACCTCATGATGAGGTATAGTCCTTTATTCCCACTACAACTACTATTTATGTATTCAATTTCTGAAATGGTTTACTGTTATATCATTCTCCAAATTCACATTGTATCTAATTCCCAACTTCTGTTGGTTTTCTTGTATATATGCCATGAGACTCTCATTTTTCTTGTATAAATTCATTATCTTTTTAATTTTTAATTTTAACTATTGTTTCCATTTACCCAGCATGGATTTTTCTCAATGAAGTCATTTACCAGGGTTTTTTTATGGAGCTTAGTTATCTTGTCAATTATGGAATTGCAATGTTGCCTCCATAAGAGAAATTTGAAAGGTTCCTTACCAGGTACACTTATTACTCGGTGGATAGAATAACATTTTCTCCTACAACCTTATCTATAGCATCTTGGGAAAAATAAATTAGGAGTAGCTAGGTTAATCATTGTTTTCTTTTTCTTAGCTTCTTCACTGGAATTTGGGGATAGATGAAAGCTTAGTAAAGGTCCTTTATTAGCTTACCTCTCTACGTCCTATGTTGGTTTGTATTATATTTTTTGTTTAGGTCCTCCATGATTCTCATGATGAAATACCCTTGATTTCTTTCCTGGTGTCTACTTATCTTAATATTGGGCTTCTCCTGCTATAGGATATTATGATTTTGGGTCAAATCTAGTTTTATATGATGAATTCATGATTCCTTTATGGGTTTGTAATACGTTGGCTCTGTTTGAATCAGAAACTTAGGTTTGTAGGGGACAAATTCTTCTGATGATGCCAAATAAATGTTTATTCCCTTTCTTCTACTGAGGCTCTCATAGTTGTGCCTAAGATATTACTGTTCTTCCACTCACTAGGAATTTAAAGATATTTTTTTTTTGTCTCCCTTACCAAAGATTATTTTTCTATAATTTAGCTCTTCATTTATGGTTTATTAACTTGCTCTGGATAATTACTAGAGTATCGTGACATTTTTGCAACCATAATCATTTACACACAGATTTTTGTGGCTGCACAACTAACTTTCCAAGTTCGAGTGCACTATTATCATGGCTTCTTTAATGTGGTTAAGGTTGCTACAATGTTTGTATCATGTCAAGTTCCCAAAATTGGTGTTTTCATTATGTTAAATATTTTCTCATTTTTTTTCTATATTTATCATGGAAATATGTTTATGTTACTGTAGGCACAATTTGATGGCTATCCAGCCCCTAGGTTTACCTGTCATGAATAAATTTTATTTGTCTTAATCCTTAATTTTGATAGCATAACTAGAACAATTGAAGCGAGCCTTCGTTACACTATACTCTTAATTTATATGCACTCCTTCTATTAATTTGATGTTCTTTTCGTACTTCTTTATGTTCATTAACTGTAAGGGGATACGATCTATATCCAGTGAACTGTAATGACGAATATAAAAGTTTTTGAGAAAAATTGAACTCTTAATTTAGGCTAATTTTTCTAGAATATGATTGTACTTTCTCAATAATTTTCTTTGTAATTATGTTATTACACCTATGATATGGTTGTAGGATGCTCAACATATTTACTTTTAGTTTGTGAGCAGAGTTATATATAGTTTTTCTTTTATAGTCACTTGTGGAAACACTACTATTCCTACTCTTCTATGTATTCTAACTCAATGCCCAATGAATTTTACTCATGGAATGGAACACAATTGTAATATAAGTTTTCTGTCTCAATAGCTAATGTATTTTATTAAATTGTACTTTATGCAGAACATTATTCACGTATTTTTGTTCCCTAGCAAATTTTCTATATGAATTCTTTTATTTTGGTGTTTAATCACTAAATAAGCAGTCTACCTATTGCCGCTTATAAAATATGGGATTAAATACATTTCTACTACACATACATTTCTACCACACAGTTTGTTGATTAATTAACAAATACATATAAAATATCTAAGTAAAATTTTTGCTCTTCTTCAATTCACAATTAGAATTTTCTATCTTCCTCCAATATTCATCTAAATTTCTTTTAAAAAGTTTAGTCGTAACTTTTTATTAGCACTAAGTTTCTCTATCACATATATTTTGTGCACATCAATTCATTTTAATTTATAATTATGATACTATGCCTCTAGAATATATGCACATGTGCCCTTTACTAAATTTTAAGAACATAAAAACTACTTAGATCCCTGCTATATGAATCAAAATACAAATTTTGAAATAATAATTACATAACAACTCTATTTTTCCATATTTAGATATTCCCTCACTACTGTAAGTATCATAGAAATTATTCCTGATCTAATCAAAATACAAATTTCGAAATAATAATTACATAACAACTCTATTTTTCCATATTTAGATATTCCCTCACTACTGTAAGTATCATAGAAATTATTCCTAATCTAATAGTAAATAATTATTTCTCCTCTAGCAGTAAAATAATCCCATAAGATTAAGCACTACTTTAACAATTAATTTTAATAACTAATCTATTATGAATTTTTATATTTGCTTCATTTTTCCTTTGATTAATACTCATTTCCTATTAAAACAACGAATTAATCATTTACCTTTCACCACTGAAAACATTATTACATTCGAATATGTATTTATATACTTACATCAAATCGAGCAGCCATACGTAGCTACACATCTATCAAAAATATAGTCAAATTGATCAAATATATAAATCTAACCAAGTAATATTTCATATATTTAACGAGATAAAAAATCATAGATATAATCAGATAATAATTCATAGATCTAAGTAGATAATAATTCATAGATATAAACGGATAATAATTCATAGATCTAACCATATATATGAAATCGTAATCATGACACACTTTGTACTAGAGCAGGACACTCACCACCAAACCATGAATTGTCCTCCCATTCCCCCCGATCCAAGATTATTTTTGCTAAAAGAATCCACAACCCCATTGATCCCCTCCATAGGTATTTTACAACCATCTTCATGATCATTGTTTCCCTTTTTCGGTGTCCTGATTTCCCGGTTGCCTAGGATTTTTCCTTAACAACCCACATTTTTCTCCCACGGTGCTTTAAGTGCAACCAACTTAGCATATTTCCTCAGCAAAGCCCTTCTAAGGGGTTTTTATCTCTGATCCTTTAGTCTTATCTATAATTTTACTAGAATATTTATCATGAAGTATTTATCCAATCTCATTAGCTTTGTGATTTTTCGTATTTTTCCTCTTTTCGGAAAACAATATCATTCTCAAGTGTCTCTTCCAAGTACTTAAGTTTCTTTCATTTTAATAATAAAGAAAATACATATTTACAACAGTATTTCCAAAGTATCTTCATGGATTTTCTTCCATTGTTACCAACATAGGTAACTAACACAAAAAAAAATATTATGTAGTGGAGGGATATTACATCCTTTCCCCCTTTATGCACATTGTCCTCAATGTTTAGTTCATATGTTCTTTTTGATTATATAGTGTTGGATTTTTTTTTTTGCATTTCATCTTCTCACTCTGAGGTAGCCTCCTTAACAGTAAAGAGCTTCCATTGTAATTTAATCTTAACAATGGATCTATACTAGAGAAAAAATTATTTCCAACAGAGAATGAAGAGCAGTTAAGCCAGAAAATATTCTTCGGGCTCCACTTGTAAAATTTTCCAGTGAATAACATGATAATTATCATGTACATACTTCTTAATTAAGGAAACACGAAAAATTTATGAACTTAAATGTGACTAGGTAGCACTTGTTGATAAGCTACATGTCTTACTCTATCTAAAATATGAAATGGCCCATAAAACCAAGGCACAATTTTTCGACAGGTGCCTATTCTTAATGTTCTTTTCCTGGGTTTTATTCTTAAATAAACATGGTCCATGACTTTAAAAACTTTGTGTGACCTCTTTTTGTATAAATACCTTTTTTTTGAGTCCCATGCTGCTTTCACATTACTTTGAATCCTTCAAACTGTTTGTTCCATTTCTTGTAATGCATCTGGCCCAAGAATCATCATATCCCCCTGTTGACTCCAACTGAGTGATGTATGGAATTTTCTACCATAAAATTATTCAAAAGGGCTCATTTTTATAGATGCATGGTAGTTGTTATTGTAAGGAAACTTAGCTAAATGCAGAAAATCCTCCCCTTTTGTAGGTATCTCTATAACATACATTATAGGAATATATTTCAGAATCTGGATGGGTTTCTTAGTTTTTTCATCCGTTTGAGGATGATATGCTACGTTTGAAATCAATTTGGTTTCCATGTCTCCAAATAACACCTTCCAAAAGTTTGAGGTGAATTTCGCATCCATGTTTGATACTATCATCTTGGGTATTTCATGAAGTCAAAATTTTTATTTCATGAAAATTTGAGCAATTTTTGTTTAGCCAAAGGTAGATTGCACATGTAGGAAGTGGGATCCTTTACTTAAAGTATCCACCACCAACACGATGGAGTCATTATGTATTTTTTTTTAAGGTATACCCACAATAAAATCTAAGGATATTATTTCCTAGTTCCATTTGGGAATAGGTAGTGGATTTAACAACCCAACCAGGTGTTAATTCTAAAACTTTACCTATTGACATTCCAAACACTTCGTTAAATATTCAACCCCTTCTTTCTTCATTCCCCTCTAGAAGATTTTTTTTCTTAATGTTGTGACAATATTTTGGTATCCTCTGTTCCCTACATAAGGTTTCTTATGCTATTCATCAAGTATGAGTTTTTTTAAAGAATCAACATTAGGGATATACAATTTGTTTCTGTAAATCAACAAATTTTTAGCATTTTTTACACAACGCGGAACATTCATTTGCTGCAATTTTTGGTGGATTTCCAAGCATTTTGGGTTACTAGCCCTTGAATTTTTTATTTAATCTATAAAATATATGTTAGTACTAATAACATCAACTTCCATTAGGTTATAGGCATGCATTCTCAAAGAATCAACTATCTTGTTTTCTTTCTCGTTTATTTGTTTTATGTGAAAATCGAACTCACTAAGAAATTCCATCCATCTAGCTTGTCTAACATTTAATTATGGTTGGCTAAAAACGTATTTTAGGATGATATAATCTACTTTTAGAATGAATTTATTTCCTAATAAATAATCCCTAAAAACATTTACGACATGTATGACAACAACGAGCTCCATATCTAACACAACATAATTTTTTTCACGGGTTTTCAATTTCCTAGATTCATATTCTATTACAACATTATTTTGCATCAACTCTTCCTCTAGACCTTCCATGCAAGCATCAATGGAAACTGTTAATTATTTGTTTGGATATACCAGTTTTAAGATGGGGGCTATTGTTAGTAGTTATTTTAGATTCTTAAAAAAATTTCGGCATTTGACATTCTATTCAAACTTTACTTGTTCTTTTTGTAAAGATGTAATAGGATGAGCTATTTTAGAAAACCCTTCTATAAATATGTATTGATATCCTACAAGTCGCATAAAATACCAAACAATAGGAATATCCATTCGTGTATGCCAATTAACCATGGGTTTCACCCTCTATGGATCAATTTCCAGTCCTTTCTTAGAAATAATGTGACCCACCTATTGTATTCTAGGTTTGTAGAACTCACACTTTTTGAATTTGGCATACAAATTATTTTCTCTTAAATTTTACAGAACCAACTTCAAGTGTTCCCTATGCTCTACTTCATATTTTTAATATACTAATATATCATCAATAAATACAAGCACAAATTTATCCAAATATTTGTTGAGTATGTTCTTCATCAAGCACATAAAAGTTCTTGGGGTGTTATTAAGACTGAATGGTAACATTACAAAATGGCAGTGTCCATATATGGTCCTAAACATTGTTTTATGAACATCCTCATGTTTTATTCTTAATTTATGTTATCATGTTCTCAAGTCAATATTTTGAAAAATGGTTTCCTCCTCACTTGATCAAATAAATCGTCGATAGGGGGAAAGGGGTGCTTTTTGTTTATAGTTAACTTGTTTAATTATCAGTAATCAATGAACAATATGAATGTGTCAGTCATTTTTTTAACAAATAACATAGGTTCCCCCCATAGTGACACACTAGGCCTAATGTATGCTTTATCTAATAGTTCTTGTAGTTGCATTTTCAGTTCCAACAACTTATGTGGACTCATCCAGTAAGGTGCTCTAGACACTGGGCTACACCGAATACCAAATCGATGGAAATGTCTATATCCATATAAGGGGGTAAACTGGGAATCACTTCTATAAAAACATCTTGGAAGTCTTTACTAATAGGGAGAGTATCTAATGTTGGATCCTCACATTGTTGTCTACTCTCTTCTATATAAACCTTGAATAACTGGGATCGCTTCCATGCATTCTTTTTCATTTGCACTGTTGAAATTTTCTGTACTGATATGCGCTTTGGCACCCACCTCAATTGTTTTTGTTTGTCCTTACGGATTCACACATTGAGCCACTATTTTTTCTCAGAAGTTTATTATGGCTCCTTGTTTCTCAATCCAATCCATACCTATTAGTATATCCTATGATCCTAGGAGAATGAAATTTAGGTTTAGTGTTGTTAAATAACCATTTAGATTAAGAGGGCATGAGTATTACCTAACTGGTTTCCCTTCTCTTGGTGCCAGTTTCCAACTATACCAGCCAAGTATTTTTATACTTTTTAGTTTTAAGTTCACATAATTCTACCATATGAGGTCCAATATAACTTAAAATATTCTTAGGATCAATTAAAACATAAACATGTCAGTTATAGAGAGTACCGTCGATCTCAATCATAGTTGATTGATGTTCCGCTTGTCTATTTTTTAAGCCAATGCTTATTCTAAGAATTTTCCTAGTAATATCATTCACGATTGTGGCTTCATGAACAACTAGAATATTTTGAATAGATCTGGGATTATGTGGAAAATCTCTCAGCAAATGTGGTTCACCATATCCCTAACATTTCAATGGTTCTCTTTCTTTCCCCCCATTGTTCTTTTTCCCATGCAAATTCATGGTTTTTCATCCAACTTGAGTCTGTGCTAGATGGTTCGTATTCCCCTTACTGAACTTTTTCCATTGATTATCTTTCCCAAATTTTTTCAGATAACTCAGTTTCTTCGATTTTGCACTAGTTAGATTTTTATTTTTTTCCTTATTTAGAAAAAAATTTAGTGTTTTATCCCTTTCTTTTGAACTACTCGTAGCATAGCCTATAGTTTCTTACATCCTCTTCCATTATCTTTGGTTTGTCAAATTAAATTCACTCTTTGTACACTGTAGGTAGACAGTTCACAAACCATTGTACCTTGGCTTAATTTTCTTCCTTAATGTAAGGTACATACCACAAAAAAATTGTGCCCAACCTTATTTAATGAAACTCCTTAGCATGGTCATCATAATACTATTCACTCAATTACTAATTTTTAAACCGTTTCTAGAACTCTACCCATAAAACTTCCTTTTTTTAAAGTAAATGCACACTTTTGGCTTGTTCCCAGCAGAGAGCAACTTTACCTTGCAGCTAGTTAATGGCTAATATGGCCTTCAAATTTCTCTCTTACTTGTATACTTGGATATACTTCGTCATATTAAGTAACTAAACATCTGCATCATCTTCCTTTTCCACATAAAAAGTGGGGACTTAATCTTCTAAAATTCTCCTTGCAATTTAGTTTGATTATTTTTCTTCTGACTCCTGTGATATGTCTTATCAGACTCCCCCACACTTTCCGATTTCTCATATTTTGTGCCCCCTTTGACTCATTTTTCCAGTTCAAGTTCCATTGTCTTATGGCTAGAATTTTCAGTCAGCCCTTCGATCATTATTTCTTGTTCCTCGTTGGCTTTTAATAATTGTTCATTTATGCTCCTTAAATACACCATTTCTTGTTACATATTCCTAATCACATCCATGAATTGGGAAGTTGTTAGAGTTACCCCCTCTCCTAGTTTAACATACAAATAGATACCTATAGTATTGACTGGAGCCTCCTCAACCATTATTTTTCTTGATCGCATTTCCCTTGTACCTTGAATTTAAGCAAAATTTAAGTTTATTTCAAATCTATATAGTTTTGTCATGTTTTTTTTCACTAACCTACTGTTATTAATTTTTCCTTCTATTTTCCCTGGGATGGTCGTTTGGCCCACTGGTTGCTTGGCTCTGATACCATTTGTCATTTACGTCATATTTATTACTTGAATTAGGCATAAAAAAAAATCCATCTAACAATGGGTGTTTATTACTAGGCTACATATCCAAAATACTCACATCATTAAGGTTTCTTAAGTGCTTTATAATATCCTCAATATAAATTTGATGGTATCAATTTTCTATAAAATAAATCTACCATCTACATTTCAACATAATCCCCATGTTACCCTTCTAAAAACCTATAGCCCATGGTCAAATATGCGTTATTAACTCATGAACCTAACTTAGAACATAGAAATATAATGTTTCATAATTCACATGGACTAAAAAATATCTTTGTTTATGATGTATTCACTATTTATTAAACAAGTTGAACTTTGTTCTTGATGTAGAACGCCATGTCATGGTACTCTACCTGACGACCTATCACCTTGATTTGGGCAGACAAACTACCATTTGACACCTACGTGTGTCCCATGTGACGGACACATGCCTTAGCAGGACTGCAATGTGATGGTGCACATGAGATATTGGCTACAAATGGTGGAAATTTGGTCCAATCAAACGCTATATTCAATCCCTTACTTTATTTATCCTTTCATCACATTTTATAGTATTTTTTCATCTTTTGCCTTGTTGTCTTATTCACTGCGTGGAAGAACGAAGTACACATAGTATCTCGACACATTTTTCTTTCTGGTGTCTCACGATGAGGTATAGTCCAATATTACCACTTCAACTATAGTTTATTTATTCAATTTCCGAAATGATTTATCGTTATATCTTTATCCTGAGTTACATCATAATTGGTTCCCAACTTCTGTTCGTTTTCTTGTATATATGCCACAAGAATCTCGTTTTTCTTGTATAAATGTGTTATGTTTCCAATTTTAACTTTTTTCTATTGTTTCCATTGACCTAATATGGATTTCACCTATTGAAGGTGCTTGCCAAGGTTTTTTGATGGCACTTAGTTCTCTTGTCTATTCAAGAATTTCATTATTGCTTCTCGATGAAAAATTGGAAAGGTCCCTGTCATTATCAGGTACCCTTCTTACCCGATGCACATAAAAGCTAGTTATCCTTGTGACCTTATCTATAATGTCCTGGAAAAGAAAATTTTGAATTACCTAGGTTAATCAGTGTTTTCTTTCAGTTATATTGTCCAACGGAATTTGGGGACATAGGAAATCCTAATAAAGGTCCTTTTCTGGCTTACCTCTCGGCGTCCTTTGCTGGTTTGTATGATTCTTTTTGTTAAGGGCCTTCATGACTGCCATGGTGCTATACCCTTGATTTCATTCATGGTTCCTACTTGTTTTGTTACTTGGATTCCCCTGCTACAGAATATTATGATTTTGGGCCGACTCTAGTTTTATATATTGAAGTCATGCTTCTTTTATGGGCTTGTAATACCCTGGCTCTTTTCGAATTTGGAAACTCAGTTTTGAAGGGGACAAATTCTTCCCCTAACACCCAATAAATGTTTATTACCTTTCTCCTACTTAGGTTCTCACAATTTAGTCTAAGGTATTACTGTTCTTCCACTCATTACGAATTCAAATATATTTTTTGCATCTCCCTTACCAGATATGTTCTGTGTAGAATTGATCTCTTCTCTTGTTTATTAACTTATTGTGGATAATTATTAGAGTATCATGAAATTTTCACAACCCTCAGGACATTACACATATTATTTCATGGTTGCAAAACTAACTCTCTAGCTTCGAGTGTGCTATTATTATGGCTTCCCTATTGTCGTGAAGGCTTCTATTGTCTTTGTATCAAGTCGAGTTCACAAAATTTGGGCTTTATGTATGTTAATCAGTTTCTTATTGTTGTTTTGTATTTATCATTAATACATGTTTATGTTACTCTAGGTATAATTCGATGGCTATCCAACCCCTAGGTTTAATTTTGCTAAAGAAATTGGCTCCATGTTAATCCTTAATTTTATTATCATAGCCAGAACGGTTCAACCGAGCCGTTATTAGACTGCACTCTTAATTTATTTGCACTCCTATTAATTTCATGTTATTTTGCGACTTATTTATTTGTATTTATTGTAAGGGGATACGATCTGTATCTAGTGAACCGTTATGGTGAATATATAAGTTTTTGAGAAAATTCTAACTCTTAATTTATGGCTAATATTTTTGGAATATGATTTTACGTCACAGAGGAAGTTTATTTATAATTTATGTTATTACCCCTATGATATGGTTGTAGGATACTCAACATATTTCTTTGTTGTTTGTGAGCAAAGTTCTATATCGTTTTTTATTTTATAGTCACTTGTGGAAACACTACTATTCCAACTATTCTATGTATTCTATCTCGATGCCCAATGAATTTTACTCATGGAAAGGAACATGATTGTGTCATACATTATTTGTATTTATGTCAATCAAATTTTATGCATGATAATCATCACAGTTGTAATATAATTTTTCTATCTTATTAGGAAATTTATTTTATTAAATTATACTTTACGAACAATAGTAGTCCTTTCTTTTTTATCCCTAGATGATTTTCTATATGAACTCTTTTATTTTGGTGTTTAACCACTAAATATTACTCTACCTATTGTCACTTTCAACGTAGGTAATTAACTCCATTTCTACCACATAGTTTGTAGAATAATTAACAAATGCTCTACAGATGTTGTAGCTATTATGTTAAAATTGCCAAATAAAAATTTCACTCTTCGTAAATTTATAATTAAACTAATCTATATTCCTATCATAGGCATCTAAATTTATTTTTAAAATATTTGGTAGAAGCTTTTTATTAGCACTAAGCTAATCTCTCACATATATTATGTGCACATCAGTTAATTTTCATTTATAAAAATGATATTATTCCTCTGGCATATATGCGCAGGTGCCCTTTACTAAATTTTAAGAACACAAAACTACCTAGATCCCTGCTATATGAATCAAAATACAAATTTTGAAATAATAATTACATAACACCTCTATTTTTCCAAATTTAGATATTTCCTCACTATTGTATGTATCACAGAAATTATTCCTCATATAACAGTAAATAATTATTCCTCATCTAGCAGTAAATAATCCCATAAAATTAAGCACCACTTGAACCATTAATTTTAATAACTAATATATTTTGCATTATTATATTTGATTCATTTTATCTATAGTAAGTACCCATTTTCTATTCAAACAATTATTTAATCATTTATCTTTCGCTACTGAAAAAAAATTTCCATTCAAATATGTTGTTATATACTCACATGAAATCGAAAAGCCCTATGTAGATAGGCATCTATCAAAAACGTAATTAAATTGGTCATAATATATATATATATATATATATATATATATATATATATATATATCTAACCAAATAATAATTCACAGATCTAACAAGATAATAATTCAAAGATTTAACCAGATAATACTTCGTAGATCTAAGTAGATGATAATTCATATATCTTACCAGATAATAATTCATATATATAGCTAGATATCTCAAATCATAATCACCACACAATCTGTAGTGGAGAAATACACTTACCACCCAACCGCGAATTGTCCTTGTTATAGGTCAATTTGGGCATCACTCCCAAAACCCAGATCAGTATGAATTAGGGTCTATCATACTGTAATTCAGTTACTACATGCCTTAGACAAGTCATTCCATTGATGGTTTTCCTCCATGGAAGTTTTATTGCTTGGATGCTAGTTGAAGTGTCCCATTGAGCCATCAACACACCCCTAGCATGCAGTAAGTGCTTTGTAGAGAATTGATCCAAATTTATGCAAGAATTAAATAGAATAAACATATAACCATAAGCATAGATATTCAGTGGAAATAATGCTTCCTTTTATTAAAATCAAATTACTAAAACTTGCTTACAGTGTGAGCATTGCTAACTTATCTCTAAGAAGAGATGTGGCGGCTACAAGCCTATGATCTGTGTTATAATACAACCATAATATAAAGAAATAGCTAGGGCACTCGTAGGGTTAACTTTGAGAATATATGTGGCAGCTACAAGCCTTTGAACAATGTTACAATGAGACATAATTGAAATGAGCGGGCGAGGGCACTGGTAGTGTATCTATGAAAAGAGATGTGACGGCTACAGGCCCCTCCACTGTGTTACAATCAGGCTCAAATGCCTATTTATTTTTGAGAAACAATGTAAAACCTGAAACATCCAAAAACCTGACCCTAGGAGAAGAAGCGCCAAAATTGTGCGTCCTGTTTGGGTAAATTGTTGTTTCAACTTCCCGGGGACGTAACTTTGTCATCCAATCTCTGTTTTCATGCTAAATAGCTCATTAGAAATATATATCCGAGGAATACAAATTTTCAGTGAGAAACATCAATCTGTAGACCCATGTTGCTCCCATTTTTCCCAAAAAAATGTCATTTAGAGCCTCAAAACGACTATGGAAGTTGAGGACCCAAAAGGATGCAAAAAATAGTAAGTTGTGTTGCAACTTAAAAATGGAAAGAAATGATGGTGTGGGTTCTAATGGAATAGGTGGGTGGCCACCAATATCCACCTGTATCATTAGGGCCCCAAAACGGCTCTTGGAGTGCAGGACCCAAAAACCTGCTAAAAATAGTGAGCTGTGCTGAAAGTGAAAAGCTACAAGAATTGATGGTGCGGGTCCAAATGGGATAGGTGGGTGGCCACCGATATCCACCTGGATCATTCCTCCCTCCTTAGGAAAAAAACGGTCTCCATTGCGTTAATTTCCTCTATGAGGGGAAAATTTTGCTGAACTTGTTATTGGATTTGTCCAGGATGTCGCAAACCTATTGGCGAACGTGCTAGATGTAGATGTGCCACAGGTGGGCAACCATTGAAGGATATGGGAAAAGTTATCCATCATCAAGTTCCTCTATTTCTCAAGGGCCCCCTAGCAAGATTTTAATAGGATATCCTGCTCCCTCCTCTTTCTTTCCTTCCACCATGGGAGGTTGTCGAGGTTTACGAGGCTGATCTTGCAATCATTCAACCAGATGAAGCCCATACTCCTTATACCGTGACCACGTTGGGGACATGAAAATAAAAATAGAGAAATAGAAGACCGCTCATATACCACTGATCTGGATTTATGTAGGAATGCAAAAAATACACATATAACCATAAGCATATAGATTCAGCGGAAATAATGCTTCCTTTTATTAAAATAAAATTACTAAAATATGCTTACAGATAGGGCGTTGGTAGCTTATCTTTGAGAAGAGATGTGGTGACTACATTCCTCTGAACTGTGTTACAATAAACCCATAATAAAAATAAATAGATAGGGTGTTGGTAGGCCTATCTTTGAGAAGAGATGTGGCGGCTACAGGCCTGTGAAATGTGTTACAATGAGACATAATGGAAATGAGCGAGTGAGGGTACTGGTAGTGTATATTTGAGAAGAGATGTGACGGCTACAGACCCCTCCACTCTATTACAATCAAGATCTAAGTCTTATTTATTTTTTAGAAACAATGTAAAACCTGAAATGTCCAAAAACCTAACCCTAAGATATAAAGCACCAAAACTGTGGGTCCCGTTTGGGTAAATTGGTATTTCAACTTCCCAGAACGAAAATTTCATATCTTATCTCTGTTTGACGTGCTCAATAGCTCGCTACAAAGATCTATCCAAGGAATACAACTTTTTTGTGAGAAACATTGATCTACGGACCCAAGTTGCTCCTGGTTTTTCCAAAAAAAACATCATTTAGAGCTTCAAAATGGCTCCGTAAGTTCAGGACCCAAAAAAATGCTGAAAATAGTAAGTTGTGTTGCAAATTAAAAATGAAAAGCACTGATGGTGGGTGTTCCAATGGAATAGTTGGTGGCGACCAATATCCACCTGGATCATTAGGACCCAAAAACTTGCTAAAAATAGTAAGTTGTGCTGAAAGTGAAAAGATGCAAGAATTGATGGTGCAGGTCCAAATGGAATAGGTGGGTGGCCAGTGATATCCACCTGGATCATTCCTCCCTCCTTAGGAAGAAATGGTCCCCATTTCAGTAAGTTCATTCACGAGGGAAATTTTTTTCTTAACTTGGTATTGAATTTTTCCACGATGTCGTGGACCTGTGGGTGGACATGCTAGATGTAGGTGTGCCACAGGTGGACAACCATTGATGGATCTGGAAAAAGTTATCCATCATCACGTTCTTGTATTTATCGAGGGCCTCCTCGAGCAATATTTTTATAGGATCTCCTACTCCCTTATCTTTCTTTCCTTTTTCCATGGGAGATCATCAGGGTTTGCAAGGCTGACCTTGTAATGGTTCAACTAGATTGAGTCCGAACTCGTTATACCTTGACCGTGTTGGGGACATGCAAATAAAAATAGAGAAATATCAGACCGCTTTGATACCACTGATTCGAATTTATGCAGGAACACAACAGAATACACATATAACCATAAGCACATAGATGCCAATGGAAAAAATGCTTCGTTTTATTAAAATTGAAATACTGAAATATGCTTACAGACAAGACGTTGGTAGCTTATCTCTTAGAAGAGATGTGGTGTCTACAAGCATCTGAACTATGTTAAAATAAAAACATAATAGAAATAAATAGCTAAGGCACTGGTAGGCTTATCTTTGAGAAGAGATGTGGCAACTATAGGCCTCTGAACTATGTTACAATGAGACATAATGGAAATGAGCGGGCAAGGGCACTGATAGCATATCTCTGAGAAGTGAAGTGATGAATATAGGCCCCTCAACTGTGTTAAAATCAGGCTCAAAGTCATATTTATTTTTTAGAGACAATGTAAAACCTCAAACGTCCAAAAACCTAACCCTAAGAGATGAAGCGCCAAAACTATGGGTCCCATTTGGGTAAATTAGTGTTTCGACTTCCCGGGGACGTAAATTTCACATATGATATTCATTTCATGTGATCAATAGCTCCTTAGAAATATCTATCCAATGAATACAACTTTTGAGTGAGAAACACTGATATATGGACCCATGCTTCTACCATTTTTCCCAAAAAAAAAAATTAGAGCCTCAAAATAGCTTCGGAAGTTCAGGACCCGAAAAAATGCTAAAAATAGTAAGTTGTGCTGCAACTTAAAAATGAAAAGAATTGATAGTCGGGGTTCTAATGGAATAGGTGGGTGGCGACCAATATCCACCTAGATCATTAAGGCCCCAAAATGGCTCCAAGAATGCAGTACTCAAAAACCTGCTAAAAATAGTAAGTTGTGCTGAAAGTCAAAAGTTGCAGGAATTGATGGTTTGGGTCCTAATGGAATAGGTGGGTGGTCACGAATATCGACCAAGATCAAGCATATGATCCCATGGAAATTTTTATTGCAGAGCATCGAGGCCCACTTTACAGTGCGTTGGTCGACCAAGAGTGAATTTTTTAGAAGATTCCAAGAATCTTCTCACCCTCTAGTGGCTTCTAGAAGTTGCTCCAGCTATCACATCATATGATAAATTCGAATATGGACACCATGGAGCCATTTAACCTCTTATCATCCAATTCCCATGAACAAAGAAACCTCTTCATCTATTTTTGGAAAATCTATTCGATGATAAATTAATGTCAAACTACCTTCACTACTTATAAATTAAGCACTGATCATAGTGCAGAAGAGAAATAATTTCAATTAGTAGAGTTATGTTGGTCAGATCACAACTCTTCGAGGTATCGTCTGAATGTAATGTTATCCTGCTGGAGTGATGTTGTTGATGTGATGAGGATAGGACTAAAGTTGGAGCAAGTTGACATCGAATTGATCCAACTGGTTGTAACTTCTCCTTCTAGTCCATAGTAAAGATATTTTCTCCTTTCCTAATAGATGTACTCATGATGTTATATGTGTATTTTCAAATGAAATTGATTCAATTTGTTTAACATGAATAGATCATATTCCTTTATGTCATTTTCTGTCTTCTGTTAGCCATTGCAGGTACCAATCGAGCAAGTTCAATTTGATTGAGAGTGACGGAAGTGACAAAAGGGAGGCGAGGAATAGTGAAAGATCACAAATATGTGTTCTTCCCTTATCTATTCATTTTAAGGAAATGGTTAAATATCTTTCTTCTGTTGTTCTAAGTACAACCACCACACATAGGGAAAACATATATATCCGTTGGTTTGATTTCCATAAAAATTTCCTCTAGTTCCCTCGGAAACTAGATCGTTTTTCCCAGAGAATCCACAACCCCATTGATTCACTCCATGGGTAGTTTATACCCATATTCATGATAATTTTTTCCTTTTTGTGGTGTCCCACTTTTCTGGGCTTTGTTTACCACTTTCCTAGGCTATTGCCTTAACATCCCACCTTTCTCTCCTGCGGTGCTTATAGTGGAAGTACCTGAGTATATTTCCTCAACTAAGCCCTTCTAGATGATTTTTTTGTTCCATCTCTTAGTCTTATCTAGAATTTTACTAGAATTGTTATCATGAAGAATTTATCCAATTTCATTAGCTATGAGGTTTTCTGGATTTTCCCTCTTTTAGAAAACAATCTCATTCTCTAGTGTCTCCTCCAAGTGCTTGAGTTTCATTCATTGAGCCGAAAGGCTCATTCTACAATCCAATATGAGGGAGATGTTAAGTATGTCACATCCTCAAAAAATAATAAAAATAATTTAAACAATTAAAAATATATTAACCCAACAATTAAGTGTTGATATTATAATTGAGCCAAAAGGCTCATTCTAGAATCCAATACAAGGGAGATGTGTAAGTATGTCACGTCCTCAAAAAATAATAAAAATAATTTAAACAATTAAAAATCTATTAACACAACAATTAAGGGTTGATATTATAATTTTATACAACTTTATAGAAATAAAATATATATATATAGAACTTAAAGAAAGTGTTTGAATATCCATATTAACTAATATATTTCAGCATGGATTTTCTCTCTCTACAGAAAGTGTGTATATATATGTGTGTGTGTGTTAACCTTAGCTTGAAAGGAAAACTTAATTGAAGGTAATGTAGAGTAGTTACTTTTTAATAAGAGGAAAATGTGTGACTAATTCAATTTTTAATATAAAATATTAATAATGATAAAATATAAAATTATACAATTTAAACAATGAAAAATTATCACATAAAACTATATTAATCACAAATTTACGAAGCAGTAAAATGTATTAATTGACATGTAATTTAAAAAAAAAGTTTGATATTGGATCTCTCAAGGCCCTTGGTAGATATGTGGTTAAACTGCATCTATATTGTTTCTACATCCGAGAGTGAAGGCTACATTAAGTATGTTCATTCCTCGTAAAATAAAAATAAAATATTCTCTAAATAGAAAAACAATGTCGGCTATAATAAAAATGAAAAAAAAAATATATGCTATGCATTTTTAATTAGTTGTCCATATGACCTAATATCATGTAGAGTAATTAGAAGTAAAAAAAATATGTGAGTAAGATGTTTAAACCTTATGTTTTTAAAAAATATTTTAATAAGTGATATCAACTTTATATATCTCTATATATAGAAAAAAATGTTAAAAGAAAATATTTTAATGTATGATAGAATCAAATATCCAATGTGAGTTATGAATAAAATAATTTAATATGAATTAATATAAAATGTTTCAACACACATGTTATGTAATCTCTATAACAATCAAAAGTGAAATTTAAACAATAACAAATTTTTGTATTCTAAAATAAGTTTGCAACAAAAGGAATTTGATCCCTTTCGGCTCATGTTAGATCCATGTTTTAGATGGATCTATGCTGGTTTTATTAATAAATAAAATACTTATTTACAATAGTTTTTTCCAAAGTATCTTCATGGTTTTTCTGCAATTCTTACCAACATAGGTGACTAACATAAAAAACAATATTACATAGTAGAGAGATATTACATACTCAATGAAAATATTTTAATATTTTTTCGTTCAAAGTCCCACATAACTTTATTCTATATATCAATAGAGAATATAATGATTATCCCACTCCATAACCTTATTTTAGAATGTGTTAATGGAATAAAAAATTTAAAATATTGGTTAGTTGATATAATAGTCTGTCTTTTCCTAATAATTTGCAGTTTTTTTTTTTTGGAATTTATTATCACTTGCCATACTACTTATATCAATACAAGCTTGCGATATAGGTAAAAAATCTAGACACACACACACCCACACACACACATATGTATATATAGTTGAATCGATGCATGATAAAAGTTGGAATTATTTGAGAAACTCTATAAAAATGTTATGGCATAGTTCCTAAGATGAAATTAAAATTTTGGCTAATTTTTTTTCCATTCAACAAAAATTTGATAATATATATGCCTTGGTCAATTATAATATACATTCCTTAGCTATTTTTTTATCATTCTAGTTTTGCCACATCATCCTAACATAACCACCCCCATCTGTGTCGAGTCATTGGAATATACTTCCCTATGCTTTCCTTTTTTATGTAGTCAATCTTTTACTATTGTAACACACCTCCATCTACATCAATTTTTTTTTTTGTGCAATCATTTTATAGCCATAACTTTACCTTAATCTTAATTATTTATCCATTATTGACTCCTATGAACTACAGGATAAGCTCAATTCTTTATGTAACATGTATATAGAAAGGAATTCCTACATTGTATTACGTTTGATAATCCAATTTACCATTTCTTTATGGGTTCATGCCGATCGTGTAACTATACTATATATATTACAGGAAGTGGGTATTGTTATTTAACGATATCAAAAGGTACGCATACATGATCTCTATCATATAAAATATCATTTGACCACGTAGACTATGGTTTATCTATTAAATTTGGTGTTTCCCACACTTCTCTTTTGCGTTATAGGGTTTTGAGTGAATGCCCAGATCCCTAAGTTCGGTGCACGGTGTCATACAGTGGTTATTTACTTACCTATTTGTTATGCGACTTGAGGGTCTGAACTTGTTATACATATGACACTTATGGTCTTTCCCTTACATTGATAAATGGGCATAGTGGGAGTAAATGTGTCTCAACCTACCCTAGTGATGTTATATTTACAATCTAAAGCCTCTTAATGTGCTGGTGTAAGATGGTTGCTAGTCATTTTACCATTAATTATCGCACCACAACTAAATATGAACGTTGGAATGCTTTTCATAGATCTCAAGATTTTAATATGGATAGTTGAAGGGCCAGGCTTTTTTTTGTAGGGTGAATGGTGACGGGCCATATATACAAACCCCATGTCACTAATCATCTTCTCCAACACATATTCTCGTTCCTACCTGTCACTGGTGAGTTATTTTAATTGCATTCGCTATCCGCTATTTTTTTCAGCATATCTAACTATGTTAAACCTTGGTGTTTTCCCTTGAATATGTCTATATTTACCACGATGTTGTATGTGCTAGTGATTTGAACTCTTGATGAACGTTCTGTCATATTTCTGTAGTTTTCCCTCCAGGTAATTTTATGTTCTTCCCCACTTTTCCTACATAATCCAGCTAGAGTTTAATAGAGCTACCAGGGTATGAATTAAGGATTTTTTTTTTCATGCACTGAAGTTTCCAGTAACACTTTTTTTTATGTGCATGGTATGTAACCTCCTTGGGGAAATATTTAACTCAGCAAGGATGCAGATATGCGTTTTTTATTTTCATTATGTATTTTTTTTTGTATACAATCTCGAAAATCCACACTATTCCATGTTGACTTCGACTGGTATCTGAGATTTCATTGTTGTTTACAGGGAAACTGTGGTCTAGGCAGTACTGCTCTCTATAGGTATTCAGTTTGAAATTTGTATTGCTATCATATTTGGTTTTTCTTTTCCCTGTGCTTCTATGTTCTATTATGTCTCCTCTCCTCGCTAAAATTTCATGATTGCTCTATTTCTCTTTTGCATATTGCCTCGGAACCTGTTAATTTTGAGGTCCTTATTTTAGACACAAAAAAATATAATCATGGTTTGTCTCCATTGGTTGACTTCTTCATTCTGGCAGCCAGGTTGGTTCCCTACATAACCCCTATTTTTCGAAGGTGCGACTACTGCACGAATGAACATTTCTCTTTACTTTTGTATATGCTTATCAAATTTTTATGGTCGCTACGTTTCGATGGTTTAGATAATTTTAATTAAGTTTGAATTATTTTGATTTATTTTTGTACTCGTATCACTAAATTATGTCCTATATTTGTATACTGTGATTATGTATTCTTCCAATGTATGCATTTTTCGAGTTCAAATGAAAATGATTTTTTTCCCCTCTTATACTTATAGTTTGACAATGCGCTATGTAAGATAATGATAATTACATTTTCACTCGTGAGTTGTGTTTTTTTTTTCATACAATTGGCAGTCATATGGTACCACCACAGGGGTTATTCTTAGAGCCAAGGTTTTCGTTTGTTTCTATATATATATATACCTACAGTTATTTGTGCATGTAGTATAACTAGCACAACCACATTAGTAAAAACTAATGTGGTTGATATACGCCGATAGGTGTATATCCACTACCCATCACATTAATTTATATATCAATAAATAAATATTATATATAATAAATTTATTATATTAACTTGAAAAATATATATTATATATTAATAAGAATATTAATATATTAAATATATTAACTATATACATACTATAATATATATTAATATAAAAAAATATTAATAATATATAATATATTAATATATCATAGATGGTTATATTATTAATAAAGCAAAAGAACTCATAATATATTAATAATATATATTATATCATAGTTGGTTATGTTATTATTATTAGAATAATATAAATATTATAATATTTATTTATAATGATTATTAGTAATATTATAATCTAATATTTATTAATAAATATTATTAGTAATATTATAATATTATTTAAATTACTAAATAAATATTAAAATGTTATAATATTACTAATAATCATTATTAATAAATATTTGAATATTTATTTATAATGATTTTTAGTAATATTATAATATTATTAATATATACAAAAATATTTTATATATATTTTTAATATTATAATAAGTATTAATAATATATATTAATAATATTTATTAATATAAAAATAATAAAAATAATATTTAATATTTTAAAATTTATTTATATATTAATATCATAGATGGTTATATTATTAATAAACCAAAAAAACTAATAAACCCAAGGGTTTAATATTATAAACCAAAGCAAGTGGTAAACCCAAGGGAAAATCCTTACCCAAAAAATTATAAACCAAAGAAATTGGTGAACCCAAGGGAATAGATTTAAACATTGAGACAATGGTTGTCACAATCCGACGTTGGACCAACTATGACCAGGGTTGGCAATGGGTGATTTTCATATTGAGACAATGTTTCTCATAATGTGTCATTTGATCATGGATGACATTGATCGATTATTCATATTATAAACCAAAAAAACTAATAAACCCAAGGGTTTAATATTATAAACCAAAGCAAGTGGTGAACCCAAGGGAAAATCATTACCCAATAAATTATAAACCAACAGAATTGGTGAACCCAAAGGAATTGATTTAAACATTGACACAATTGTTTTCGCAATGCAACGTTGGGCCAAGTATGACCATGGTTGGCCATGGGTGATTTTCATATTGATACAATGTTTGTCAAAATGTGACATTTGATCATGGATGACATTGATCGATTATTCATATTATAAACCATAAAACTAATAGACCCAAGGGTTTAATATTATAAACCAAAGGAATTGGTGAACCCAAGGGACAACCATTACCAAACAAATTATAAACCAAAAGGAATTGGTGAACCCAAGGGAATAGATTTAAACATTGAGACAATGGTTGTCACAATGCAACGTTGGACCAACTATGACCATGGCTGGCGATGGATGATTTTCATATTGAGACAATGTTTATCATAATGTGTCATTTGATCATGGATGACATTGATCGATTATTCATATTATAAACCAAAAAAACTAATAAACCCAAGGGTTTAATATTATAAACCAAAGAAAGTGGTGAACCCAAGGGAAAATCCTTACCCAAAAAATTATATACCAAAGGAATTGGTGAACCCAAGGGAATTGATTTAAACATTGAGACAATTGTTGGCGCAATGCGACGTTGGGCCAAGTATGACCATGGTTGGCCATGGGTGATTTTGATACTGATACAATGTTTGTTAGAATGTGACATTTGATCATGGATGACATTGATCGATTATTCATATTATAAACCAAAAAAAATAAGAAAACCAAGGGTTTAATATGATAAACCAAAGCAAGTGGTGAACCCAAGGGAAAATCATTACGCAAAAAATTATAAACCAAATGAATTGGTGAACCCAAGGGAATTGATTTAAACATTGAGACAATTTGATCATGGATGACATTGATCGATTATTCATATTATAAACCAAAAAAACTAATAAACCCAAGGGTTTAATATTATAAACCAAAGGAATTGGTGAAGCTAAGGGACAACCATTACCCAACAAATTATAAACCAACAGGAATTGGTGAACCCAAGGGAATAGATTTAAACATTGAGACAATGGTTGTCACAATGCAACGTTGGACCAACTATGACCATGGCCGGCGATGGATGATTTTCATATTGAGACACTGTTTCTCATAATGTGCCATTTGATCATGGATGACATTGATCGATTATTCATATTATAAACCAAAAAAAATAATAAACCCAAGGGTTTAATATTATAAACCAAAGCAAGTGGTGAACCCAAGGGAAAATCCTTAGCCAAAAAATTATAAACCAAAAGAATTAGTGAACCCAAGGGAATTGATTTAAACATTGAGACAATTGTTGTCACAATGCAACGTTGGACCAAATATGACCATGGTTGGCCATGGGTGATTTTCATATTGAGACAATCTTTGTCAGAATGTGACATATGATCATTGATGACGTTAATCGATTATTCATATTATAAACTAAAAGAACTAATAAAACCAAGGGTTTAATATTATAAACCAAAAGGAATTGGTGAACCCAAGGGAATTGATTTAAACATTGATAAAATTGTTGTCGAGTGTGACGTTGGACCAAGTATGACCATGGTTATTGTGGGTGATTTTCATATTGAGACAATATTTGTCAGAATGTGAAATTTTATTATGGATGACATCGATCGATTATTCATATTATAAACCAAAAGAACTAATAAACTGAAGGGTTTAATATTATAAACCAAAGGAATTGGTGAACCCAAGGAAATCCATTACCCAAAAAATTATAAACCAAAGGAATTAGTGAACCCAAGGGAATTGATTTAAACATTGAGACAATTGTTGTCACAGTAGAATTTGGACAAACATCGATCGATCATTCATATTATAAACCAAAGAACTAATAAACTTCAAGGTGTAATATTTTAAACCAAAGGAATTGGCGAACCCAAGGGAAATCCATTACCCAACAAATTATAAACCAAAGCAATTGGTGAACCCAAGGGAATTGATTTAAACATTGAGACAATCGTTTTCACAATGCGACGTTGGACCAAACATCAATCGATTATTCATATTATAAAGCAAAAGAACTAATACACCGAAGGGTTTAATATTATAAACCAAAGGAATTGGTGAACCCAAGGTGATTGATTTAAACATTGAGACAATTGTTGTCACAATGCGACGTTGGACCAACTATGACCATGGTTGGCCATGGAGTATTTTCATATTGAGACAATGTCTGTCAGAATGTGACATTTGATCGTGGATGACATCGATCGATTATTCATATTATAAACCAAAAGAACTAATAAACCCAAGGGTTTAATATTATAAACCAAAGGAATTGGTGAACCCAAGGGAAAACCATTACCCAAAAAATTATAAACCAAAGGAATTGGTGAAACCAAGGGAATTGATTTAAACATTGAGACAATTGTTGTCACAATGCGACGTTGGACCAACTATGACCATGGTTGGCCATGGGTGATTTTCATATTGAGACAATATTTGTCAGAATGTGACATTTGATCGTGGATGACATTGATCGATTATTCATATTATAAACCAAAGGATAAAATCTAATATAAAAATTTATTTATTAAATTTATATTTATAATTTATTTGAATGATTCTTAAATGTAAAACTATATTTTATGGTTTTCAAATCATGTGGTATGTTCAGGTTATTGTGTTTTGCTCCAATCTATATTTTGTTATTGTGTTTTATAATGTTTTTAATTAATTTTGACCAAATATGTATAGTTGTTTAATTATAGCTCACATTAGTTTTTAGTTAGAGATTATTTTATTTAACATGCCAACTAAGATTGAGAACAAAAGGAATTAGATATCTCTATCATATAGGGTTTTCTAATGCATATATTGGTCCAATAATGTTTTTAATTAAAATTAACCAAACATATGTATTTTTTTTTTGTTCTCATTATAGTTGACATTATTTCTTAACTTAATGAACATTTTATTTTTACTTTAGGAAAGATGTGTCAAAGCTAGAGTAAGCATAAAGAGAATTATACATCTCATACACTTTTAATAAAAGGATAATAAAAATTGTATTGCTTATACTACCAAATTTATATTTTTAAAAACTAACCATTAAAAACTAAGGATTGAAAACTAACAATTATAAATATAAATAAATATTAAAATAAAAACCATTATAAATATAAATAAATCTTAAAATAAACTCAAATTTATAACAAAATTTCACTATTTAAAAATAGAAAAATAACTATGTCATAACAAAATTATTTTTATTTTCTATTTCCTTTGAGCGAGGCTTTCTTTAATTAATAAATTAATTAAAGATTCAGGTTATTAATATTTTATTTTATATTACTCAATTATTTAAACTAAAATAATAATAATAAATTAAATTAATATAATTTATTTTATACCACGTAAATTAGTATCTACATCGAATTTGACGATTCTATCAGTTGAACTTAATGTGGTGGAAGTAATTTTGCAACTGGGGACCAAACACAATTTAGACATATTTTGTAAATTACATTCACAATTCTATTTATTGATATTTTGAAATTTAATTAAATATGAACATTTACACACAGCTTGGTAGATTTGAAATTTGAAAAAATATGCATTTAATTGTTAGGATCTAGATGAACAAATCTACCTGATATTTTTAACATTTTCATGCACTCGCTTTCGAAAATCAATAAGATGATCGAATCCAAATCCAGCAAATGTATGAGAAAGACCTTTATAAAAGCAAGAAGACGATTTATTGAGGTCTAAGAGGATTTTAAACCCTGATGACCAAATTAAACTATATTTATGAGGATTTTAAAATTGATGAGTAGAAAATGTAAATAGTTCATTAGGGTCGCCCTCAACCTAAAAGTAAATAGTGGAATAATAAAAAGTATTATCAATATTTGTGGATATATAGTTGTATTATAGTTTTATTAATGTATTTGTACAGTATATGAGTATATATCATGTATTGGATTTAACCAAATACAAAATTCAACAGATGATATATACTATTTTAATGTATTAATGGAATTATTTCATAAATATTGGTGAGCCACTAAAAGATTGCAAAACTCAAACTACCCTTACTTAATGCATATAAAAGAGACTAAGGTAGGAATTTATCAATAAATTATATATACTACTTTAATGTATTAATGAAATTATAGCGACATAAATATTGGTCGGCCACAAAAAGACTACAAGACTTAAACTACGTCCTATGCCCTACTTAAAGACGATTAATTAAATTAATTAATTAAACCTTTGGTTTAATTAATATGGCTGGAACTCATATATATTTGTATAGTTATTTTCATATGATCGCCTTAGCACACAGTACATGGATAAACTTGAAGAATTTAAAATATTTTGGAACATAATACTTCGTTGAGGTACTTATAAATTAATTAATTAATTATATATAATAAAATAACTATATATGTATAATCGAGTCATAAAATTAGTTTATTTGGTATATTTTTTGAGTTAAAAATATTTTTGTTATTATAAAGTCACGGGCTACATACTAGAACTAATAGAAAATTATCCCTTCACGTGAATCTCCCTTATATAAATATTCAGTATGCGTAGTGTTCTCTCCTTGTACAAACACGGTGTAAATGATACTGGAGTGCGAGGAATCACATGGAAGAAAAAATGATTATGGTTTGAAAAAAAAAAAACACCAAATTCATCATGCACGCATGAAACAAAAATACCACAACCTAATACAATAAGCCGCATAAAAGTGGTCTTGTGGTTGTTTTTGAGATTGTTAAAAGGCCAATCATGTGATTTTTTCAACTGAACTAATCTTCATACACTGTCCTCGTGCAAGATCTAATCTTGAGACACAATCCTAATACAAGATAGCTTATTCTCTCCAAATTAATTTTCATGCATCTGGATGAATTAAATGACATAATATTTCGAAATAACTACGATGAAGATCATGCAGGTTTATTTTCTTTTTATAATGTAACTCTCTTTCTTTTAATCTGAATACATTCAACACAAAATTAAAATGTTCCGAAAAGAAATAAATATACGTACCCTCCATATGGTCTCTGATATTTACAACGAAAGCTCCTTCGGCCAGTTCCACTGTAACCCACGTTTCACCATCGTCCTTTGTGGCTTGAAGGCCTCCAACATTGTCTTGCAGTAAAATGGTAAGAGTTCCTGGACCGATATGTCTCTTGAGGCCTAACGTTAAATCGAGGTGGGGGAAAGTCAGGTAGATATTCAAGAGAACCTTCTGTTGGCCTTCTCCATAGGCTTTCTCAATTGCATCTGCTTCAACTCCTAGCGATTCTGATATGAGCCCAAGTAGTGTTTTCGCCAATTCCATCATTGTATCGTTGTAGATGGCTAAAGCTTCCCTGAAAAACAATGATAATTCGAGCATGAATAAACGTAATCATTGCACACATACATATTTATTAACTTCATTAAATAGTCACGAAAAGAACATTGCAGTGTAATTAAGAGAACAAGATTATTCATCATACGCATATAACTTAATAAAGTATTTAAATAAAAACAAAGGGCTAGGGACTAATAATTTGAAATATTTCTTTTCGTAGCTATACAAGAGAATAATAATGAATTATTATAAACGTAATCATAGTACACATAAATATTTAGTAGCTTGATTAAATAGTCACGAAAAGAACATTGCATTGTCATTAAAAGAACGAGATTATTCATTATACGCAAACTTAATAAAATCTTTAAATAAAACAAAGGGCTAGGGACTAATAATTTTAAATCTTTCTTTTCGTAGCTATACAAGAGAATAATAATGAAGTAATTATAAGCGTAATCATAGTGCACATAAATATTTATTAACTTGATTAAATAGTCACGAAAAGAACATTGCAGTGTAATTAAAAGAACACGATTATTCATTATATGCATACTTATAAAATATTTAAATAAAACAAAATCACATCATATAATAATAACTAGCAACTAGAAATGATTATCTTCATTTTTATTTTGTTTTGAAAACTAAATTATAATAAATTTTCTGCCAATACAAAAATAAATAAGATCATTCAACATAAACCTTAATAACTAATAAAATAATATTTAACCAAAACGAAATCCCATATTTAGCCAAAACTAAATCCCATCATCTAATAAATGGGTTATTTAGATCCACAAGACATCCGTAGATTACTTGTCGACTGAAAGAAAAGACAACAGACAACAGTACATTACTTGAACTAAATCTCATAATACAAATATACGTAGAGAGTCTTTAATATATCATATAAACCGCGATTGCTCAGTTACCCTTGCTTGCATCATGACCCACAGCCCATTTTTCATAAAGAGAGTCAACCCACCTACCTTGTATTTCAGCTGTTCATCTTTATTAACCAGTTTCAGTCTGTAACGATATAAAATGGATGCCGCAACATGCTTCATCTGCAAATATGCAAAATATCTCCCTATACACATGCGAGGGCATCCGTGGAAAACAGGATATTTTTAAACAGATTGGTTTACAAAAACACCCTCATCATTAAGCCATCTATTTGGCTTGAATTCCATGCAGTCTCTGCCCCAGATGCTTTCCATTCGTCCCATGGCATAAGCCACGTTGATAATTTACCAGTACCCTTCTTGATAGGCCTCCCATCTGGCAGTACCATGTCCTCTATCGCCTCCCTTCTGTTCAATGGCACTGGAGGGTAAAGTCTCATTGTCTCGGACAGACATGCATGCAGATAATGCATTTCTTTTAGCTCCTCCCGGCTGAAAAAGAGTGGTTCACTGGGTTTGACATCAACTGATCTGTTCTTTAAAATGTTTTGGATCTCTTTCAGAATGTTTTCTTCCACATGGGGATGTTGAAGAAGGAGCCAAAAGAACTAGGAAAGTGCCACAGACGTTGTGTCACTGCCGGCAAGAATGAAGCTTAGACAAATTCCTCACAAGAACGTGTCGGAATACGGGACACTATTTTTATCTGGAGATCTCAGAAAAATAGACAATAAATCCACACGGGTATCCGACATCCCATTTTTTTCCATACGCAATTCCTCCCTTCTGGACGAAACAATCTCCATTACAAACTGGTTGATGGTCTTCAGAGCAGATTCAAGTTTCGCATCGATCCCCGCCATACCCAAACACCTCATGATTTTTCTCAGAAACATAGGCCTTATGAATCAACTATACGATGCTTCAAGACCATCGTTGAATGCTTTGACAAATGGAATGGCAGGCAGAGACGGAGATAAACACCCCACTTCCACACCAAACGCAACTTTGCAGATGTTGTCAAACGTTGAAACGAAATAAAATGTCTTGAAGATCAATGGCGCTTCCCGCAGATGTTGTGTTATCCAGAATAGGAATCAGATTTTGGCGCAAGGAATCTTGTATGGACTTCACCGCATAAGTGAGACTAGATACAGAGTTAAACTCTACCACAGACGGCTTCCTTTGTTGAATCCATAGTTCTCCATCGGCGTTAAACAATCCATCACCGAAAACTTCTCTAAACGCGTTCTTGAAACCGGGACCCTTTGGGAAACTTGAAAACTTAGTTGTGAGAATGTACTCCTATAGTTCCTACATCAACTCGATAAAGTACATAAACCAAAGAAATGCACACCTGAATTGAACTGCCTTTGCAGGCCAGCTTTGAACATCCCGAGCTGGGGAGAATGTCGTGACGTATAGTTCTCTCTAGTCCATCAAGGGGTCATCTTTGATAAAATTACCATTTCCATATCCTACGAACTGCCCTGCATGTATGGCGTAGTGCATCTTGTCTTCTACTGGAAGTGAAAAGAAGCCCTCGGCACAATGCTTATTGCATGAGCATTGTGCTCCGACTCGCCCACCACCATACCATGGTGGATCGCCTCCAAGCGGCAAAACTGCTACAATTGAACGATAATGCATGAGCATTGCGCTTATCCTCCCACTCCCCACTTCATGCGACTGTTAAATTCCCTTCCATCGCCACATGTCTATGAAGAGACAAGCAGTCTTGTAATGAGCAATGTGCCCATCAACATGGTTGGGAGATCCCCACAAGTCGGAGACAAGCACAGCTTGTAATCAGCAACGTGCCCATCAACGTGGTGGTTATGGGATGGGAGGATTTCTTAATTTGATAGGTGGAGGTCAGCAAATGGCACAGTAAGTTTTTAATCCAGATTTGTAAAAAATTAATTTAAGTATGGTTTAAACACGTGATTTAGATATGCAAGGAAGTTAGTGGGGTAGATTTCATCCATCGATTTAGTGGCGACGACCAGAATATACTGGCATCTTCCAATCCTGACCATCAGAGCAAAAAAATTAATTAGCCTAATCACAAAACATGCTCCTTCCGACAGGGGGTTACGCCTATCGGCGTAATTATACCCATGTCAGAAATTTGCTATGAATTTCTGGTTCGTAGCATTTATAAATATCTTGAGGAATTTATGAAGTTTAATCCATGTAAAATTCCCCTTCTAGACAGTCGTTCTTAGCCTCACCAAAATGGTGCTAAATAAAATTCTTTCGGCATCCTGTAATTATTTTATTTTCTTCGTTTCCTACCCTTAACATAATTTCCAATTCTTGTACCCTTATGGTTAGTTGTGTAACTAGGTTCCCCCATTCATCAAAATAGTTATAGTCCTTCCTCCTTCTAAAATAAACATAATCAATGAGGAATGAGACTTTTTAACCTCCGCAAGACTCGTACTCGCACATCCCATTTTGTTGTAAGTTCTCTACCATCATATAAAGGCATTGCTGACAATGTATTCATTTTTTTCCTTCGGTACTTAAAATGTTACCATATCAGTCTTTTATGGCTAATATACCACCAAACGCTCTAAGAATTGACTCCTAATTTATACAATTTCCCATTTAGCATAGGTTCCTACTTAGCTTGTGGTTTCAGTTAACCACTGAATACAACGAAATTCAATATGTCTACATATATTTGATGGCTTCATTATTTACATCATGTCTTCTTTTAGTCAACACGGAAAAATTATACCCTTAATAATACATGATTTCTAACCATGCCTAAATGTTGCACTTATTTTTGGGATGTTTCTATCAATATCGTTCACATTTGTTATTTCATGGAAACCCTTAATATTTTTAATAGAGCTAGGAATATGTGGGAAATATCTCAATATATAGGGTTCACCACACCCCCAACATCTTAGTGGTTCTCTCTCCTTGATCCCACTGGTCCTTTTTCTATTCAGATCAATGAGTTTGGACCTAGCTTGAGATTGTGTCGGTTGATGTAAATTCCACTTGTTGAAATTCTTCTGCTAATTATCCCTCCCAAATATTTTAAGATGAGTTGGTTTTTGTATTTTTAACCCCATTGTAGTTTTTTTTCTATCCTTACCTGCCAAGGTTTTGAGCCTTCACCCATATTTTTAAACTACTGATAACACAATATCACTTTTCTTACTGTCCCATCCATTATATTAGGATTGTTGAATTCAATCCTTTTATTATAAGAGGCAAGTAAGGAGTTCCAAAATCATTGTACCTTGTATTTCTTTTCTTTAATATATGGGAAATGTTGTAGAAAGTTGGTGAATTTAGCTACTAACCCGTCTCGAGTTAATTCTCCCATCATTAACTCCTGTAAATCCTTAGCATGATCATCCTAATATCGTTCAACCAAATATCGAGACCTAAATTATTTCTGTGATTACTCCTAATCAAATAATTTATCTTCCAAAGGGCGCACAATTTTGGCCTTTTCTATCTAGTCTAGAGCAACTTTACCTGGCAACTGATAAATGGAAAGTTTGTCCTTCATGGAAAATTTTAGGGGCTAATATTCGCAGGTGGGCTAATTTTCCATGATTTTTCCAAAAAAAATATTTTCCAATTTCCATTTTTTATAAAAATGATTCGCTCATATTTTACAATATAAAATTATTTTAAGTTAAAATTCGCCAACATTATATAGAGAGAATATATAATATCGTTATAAATTCGAATAATTTTACAAATACACCAGTAGAAATTTTATAATTTTCATATTAGGGACTAGTGAGATTTGCCAATTTTTTAAACTTCAAGATAATTTTCCATAAAATTTTCCCTGGTGTCCTTCAAGTTACTTTCATATTCATAAAACTAAAAATATATTGTCATGGTAAGAAGCCATGCTACTGCATCCTCTTCATTTTCCACATCATAAGTTGGGGGCTTTAATTTTCTAAATTATCCTTGCAATTCCACTTTCTTCTCCCACTTCTACAATTTAGGATAAGTCTTTTCTGGTTCGTCCCCACTTTCTGACTTTTCTGAGTCCATTTCAACTTTTTTCCTTTTTTGTGTTTATGTTTATATTGTTTTCTAGTTGGAACTTTTAGTTATGTCTCATATCATCCTTTCCTGTTCTTCCCTATCCTTTAAGAGTTGTTCATTGTTGTTCCTCAGGTGAGCCAACCCTTATTGCAATTTTCTGATAACATTCATGAATTTGGTTGTGGGTGGGGTAGTCCCTGCCCCCTATATCCATATATATTTCATTTCCTTGCGGTGGAGGAGGAAACCCAACCATCTTGTGTTGTGACTTACCTCAATTGAGTTCCTTACGAACAATACACACTATTATAGGAATTTCATATTTGTACTTCTACACATACCTCATTTTAATATGGTGGTTCCCGTGAATCCCAATGTTGAAACTAAGGCTCTAATAACATATGTAACACACCTCCATCTACATCAATTTCTTTTCTTTTTCTAAAATCATTTTATAACCATAGTTTTACTTTAATCTTAATTATTTATCCATTATTGGCTCCTATGGACTACAAGGCAAACTCAAATTTTCTTTTTTTGCATCCTCTAACTAATTTTTTATTCTTTTACTACCCTTAATATAATTTCCAATTTTGGTACCCTTATGGTTAATGGTGTAACTAGGTTCCCACAATCATCTGAATAGTTACAATCATTCCTTCTTTTAAGACAAACAAAATCGATAAGGAATGATACTTTCAACTCTCCACGAGACTCATTCTGATGTGTTCCATTTTGTTGTAAGTTCTCTCCCAACATATAGAGACTCTGTTGACAATGTGTTTGTTGTTTTTTTGCCTTGGTACTTATACAATTACCATATTAGTGATCCGAATTTATGTAGGAACATAATAAAATACATAAATAAACATAAACATAGAGATGCAGTAGAAATAAAACTTCATTTCATTAATATCAAATAACTGAAGTATGATTACACACATAATATACATAAACTAGCTAGGGTGACCGTAGCTTATCTATGAGAAGATATGTGGTGGCTACATGCCTTTCAACTATGTTACAATGAGGCTCTAAGTCCTATTTATTATTGAGAAACAATGGAAAACCCTAAACATCCAAAAAACCACCCCTAGGAGATGAAATGCCAAACTATGGGCCCCGTTGGGATAAATTGGTACATCAAATTCTCGGGGTCATATCTTTGGCATATGATCTTCATTTGACGCGCATGATACCTCCTTAGGAGGCTATATCCAAGGACTACAACTAATAAAACTGAATTTAGAGTTGGAAAATCATAAAATTTTCCAACTATTTTCTAATAAAACGTCGTTTAGGGCCTCAAAATGGCTTCGGATTTTCAGGACCCAAAAAACCACCAAAAATAGTAAATTGTGCTACAATTAAGAGAACTAAAAAACCAAAAGAAACAATAGTGGGGGTCCAAGTGGAAATATGGGTAGCCATCAATACCCACATGGATCATTCCTCCATCATTAGGAAGTAATGGTCCCCATTGCGTTGAGTTCTTCCATGAGATGAGGAAACTTCGGTTGAACTAGATCCCCAGTGAGCCACTCACCCTCGTGAAGGAGTTGGCCTACTTTGACAACTAGATATCGTTGAATCCTTTATTTTCGATTGTTCTTGATATGTATTTCCATGATTCAATTAGTTGTGACTTGTTCCATGGAGTCTGTATTTAACTCTATTGGTGTGAGTTGTTCTGGAATGTCGGATTTGTTAAGTAATGGTGGAAAATATGGTAGAAGGTAGTCCATATTGAACATTGGATGATGACCAAGGAATGGATGAATGTTGAGCTCAAATTCATTATCCCGTACAACCTTGATAATAGTGTAAGGCCCATATCAGAGTGGTATGATATTTTGATGAGTTTCAGTTAGGCGTTCTTTCTACAAATGCAACCAAAATTTGTCGCCCACCCGGAACTTGTGTGGCACCCGAAGTTGATCATGTTGTTACTTGTACTTGGCAGTGTATTTATCCATGATATCATGGACCTATTGGTGAACGTGCTCAATGTATTAAATAAATATGGTTTTTTTACCAGCCTTAGATAGTACATGTGAGGAGCTTGGCCTGATGTGCTATTTTTGCAAAACCTCCTTGATTTGCGTCTTGATTTCATCATTATCTAGAACATAATGTCAATAGATCAGCCCATTAGGTAGTGAAACACTTGGGTTTAGATTAGTGAAGTGCTTTACCTGACAGTGTAGAGGAACCCTTGTGGGTGAGGAGAAAATTTCCTTGTATTCCTCCATGACTTTGTCCATATACTGCTGCCACACAGGGGAGCCCTATTTGGAGGTTTTCGCTAAAATATTCTTCTTTCCCTATTGGAAAATCATAATAAAAACAAATTTCCTGGTTTGGGAAATAATATTACTACATTTCCTTGCAGTACTCAAAGAGATGGTGGAAAGCGGTACTAGCTATGGCATCCTGTACAACTTATTTCCCCAAGTAATAATAACATAATGAGGCCTAGAATCATATACAACATGTGGCTTCCACAAGTATGGTTGTATTTATAATACATCAGACACATCGATAGGAGAAACATCACACAATAACTCATCTGTGAAGGGCTTGATGTTATACGAAAGGAAACACTAATGGATAAAATAAAGATCTCTTCCTTAGTGAATCCACCCAATGGTATATGGTTGCGGGTGTGTTGTTGTTGGTAGACTGAACCACTTCACGACCTCTATTGAAATGAGGTTATTTTCACTTCAGCTATCGACAAGAAATTGTAGTGGAGAACCCTTCAATCACAAACAGGAATGGAAGAGGCAATCCCCCTCCTCTGGATCATCGGGCTCCTACACATCGAGCTTGGTGGTGGAAACAGTGGCACTGGGTTCCACATCAATGATATGATTCCCTTTTTCATTCCCCTTTTCAATTTCAGACTCGAAATCATAAAATGCATTTGATTCAGATGCCCTTAGTTGCGCCACCAGAAACTATTTGGTCCAACACTTGATTGTGTTGTGAGTGGAGTTGTTATGAAATTCACACCACTGCCCCTTTTCCTTCATTGGATTTGTTGTGTGGTTTTGAGTCACCCTGCTTTGTCTTTTCCCTTTGTTCGGCGGTTCAGAGGTGCATTTCCCTGGCTTCGAATTTGCAGATCCAAAGTCTCGCTTCTTCTTCTTAAATTTTCGTTCGATATTGTTGGCATATTGATATGTCGTGCCAAGAAAGGTAATGTTGAGGAACTCCATTTCCTCCTGAATTTATCCACGAAAAAAGTGCAGTACTTGAGCACCAAATGTTTCTCTGAATTTTTAATACCCAACTTTGTGCGCATGCTATGGAACAAATTGTTCAGCTCGTGCACATCTCAATCCATTTGTTGTCGCAGCATGGTCCATTTGATTTAATTTTCCTCATAGATCCCCACAAAGTAATATTGTTCCTTGATTTCATCTACGAATGAATTCCAATTGGGTGCAGTTGAGAAAAGAGAGGGGTCCCTCTCACACTTTTTCTCATAGTAGGTTTCCCACCAGTCTTTGACATGTGAGGTGGTTTGAGGAGTGCAAAAGTAATATTTTCTCTGTCGAAGAAATACCTTTCTAGAAAATTTAACCATCTATCTATGGCATTTTGATATAATAAAACTGCATATTTTCACAATTCGTGGATTTGTGGGTTATGGGCCCATGATCTAAAAGAAATAGTTCATTTTTGCAGAAGAAAAACATAGGCTCAAGGCAGATTTTAATTCAAGCCTCCAAAATATTCTCTATTAACATTATACTTACGAGTATTAAAGAATGAACTAGGCCACCAACCCATGATTTTACTACCTATATATAAGGACCATCTGCTGCCATTACCATTTGGATTCTATGGTTAAATTTTTATATTGATTTGTTGTTGGTTCCCATTATATGTAGACACCGTGAATATTGTAGTACCTTGATAATTAGGACCACTTGGTGCTAACACAAAATCTTGACATTCTTGGTTTTTGCAGCTCGTGTCCTTATAACCATCAACTGTCCAATATGTAAAAAATCGTGGCTGAGTATCACTATTAGAAAATTTTGGATTTACCATCCATCCAGTCTCAACGGTTTCTTTTACTCCACTCTCATTTACTACCCAAATCTAAGCCACGATGAATATAGTGCTACCATCAACATCCACATTCAGCTTCCAGATGTTAAACCCTACGCTTACTTGATAGATAGGCCACTCGGTTTGAATGACACACCACCATTTGAACAGACACCATCATCGAATCAAAATCATCGCATCGATTTCAACACTTAATGAGGTGAACAAACATGCGCAGGCAGAGCCGTTTTTATGGGTGATTATTCATCTTAGTAGTCGGCCTCTCTAAATAGTAATAACTACTAGTGTTCTAGAGAATTCACTAGTAATCATCTCCCTTTTTCAGATTGCAAGATCTTCCTTTAGCTCGCTAGTGCACGTTCAATCAACTCCTTCTATCATGATCTTGCTCTAGCATTTTCAAAGCTCACCACACATGTTCAAGCTTGTACACAACAACTAAAATGAGTGTTTGATCTATCTAAAGACACACAGTCTGATGCTTACATGAAATAATATAATTCGCATGCACAATGATAGAATCCACGCTAAAAAACATCATATTTATATTAATTTCGAATTTGAGTTACAAAACGCATATACGAGCCAGGTCGCCCTCTCACATTTGATGTTACATGCTTTTTGGCCCCCCTTACAAATGCACGAAGACTAGTTTATAAAAATTGAGAAAAGCAGAATGGATCATTCCATTTCCGATATTTCCTCATAAAATCACTAAAATCGCTCACCCAAATTACAACAAACTCTATCGATAATACAATTTTAACAAAAATATTGTTTTTGTGGCCATGTTAACTTCTGGAAGGCATGAAAAAATAATTTTGATTTGCGTGGGTTGATGCTCCTACATCAGACTCTCGAGGTACAAAATTTCTATGACTTCCTGGTCATATGTCTTATTCATTTCTTAGCAATTCTACCCACATCCTCTATGGAATTTCCCTTTGTGATCTTCCCGTAAGAACATTATCGAGCAATTCTACCCACATCCTCTGTGGAATTGCTCTTTGTGAGTTGCAAGTTGCAACAAAACCTCTGCAATAGCAAGTCCTCCCTGCTACTAGATACCTCACCAATCTTCTCTCCTCTAAAGTTAGTCTTTTAGCATCTCTTTGGTTCTCTCCTCTGGAACCATTTGAGCACTCCTGCTCTAGCCTACTACAATCTTCTCACCTTTCTCTACTGCTATGTTCAGAAAATATAAAAACCAAAAGCTTTACAAATATTTAACATAATTGTACCTCTTCTTCCTCACATGCAAACTCTTTCTTGCAGGAAATCCTTTCCCTTCTCTGATACCACTTTGATGCAGTAAAACTGCATATTTTCACAATTCGTGGATCTGTGGGTTATGGGCCCATGATCTAAATGAAATATTTCATTTTTGAAGAAGAAAAAAATAGGCTCGAGGTGGATTTTAATTCAAGCCTCCAAAATATACTCTATTAACATTAGACTTACGAGTGTTAAAGTGAACTAGGCCACCAACCCATGATTTTACCACCTATTCATAAAGACCATCTGATACCACTACCGTTTGGATTCTCTGGTAAAGTTTTTATACTCATCTGTTGTTGGTTCCCATCATATGTAGACACCAAGAATATTGTAGCACCTCGATAATTAGGAGCACTGGGTACTAACACGAAACCTTGACATTCTTGGTTTTTTCAACCCATGTCCTTATAACCATCAGCTGTCCAATATGTGAAAAATCGTGGCTGGGTATCACCATTAGAAAATGTCAGATTTACCATCCATCCAGTCTCAACATTTTCTTGTACTCCACTTTCATTTACTACCCAAATATGAGCCACATTGAATATAGCGCTACCATCAACGTCCACATTCAGCTTCCATATGTTCAACCCTGTGCTTACTTGATAGACTGGCCACTCGGTTTGAATGACACGCTACCATTTGAATAGACACCATCATCGATTCCAAATATTCACATCGTGTTCACCACTTAATGAGCTGAACAACCATGAGAAGGAAGATTCATTTTTCTAGTTGATTATTCAGCTTAGTAGTTGGCCTCTATAAATAGTAATAACTATTGGCGTTATGGAGAATTCACTAGTGATCATCTCCCTTTGCCAGATTGCAATATTTTCCTTTAGCTCACTGGTGCACGTTCAATCATCTCCTTCTATCGTGATCTTGCTCTAGCCTTTTCAAAGCTCACCACATAGGTTCAAGCTTGTACACAACAACTAAAATGAGTTTTTGATCTATCTAAAGACACATAGTCTCATGCTTACATTAAATAATATAACTCACATGCATAATGACTTAATTCATGCTAACAAACATCATATTTATATTAATTTCGAATTCGAGTTACAACACGCATATACGAGCCAGGCCGCCCTCTCACGTTTGATGTTACATGTTGTCTGGCCTCCCCTACAAATGCACGAAGACTATTTTATAACAATGGATAAAAGAGGAATGGATCATTCTGGGTTTGATCTTTCCTCATAAAATAACTAAAATCACTCAACCAAATTACAACAAAATCTATCAGTAATACAATTTTAACGAAAATATTGTTTTTTGTGGCCACATTAACATCTGGAAGGCGTGAAAAAATAAATTCGGTTGGCGGGGGTTGATGCTCCTACATCACATTTTCATCTATTTGGCCTTCAAATACAAGATTTTTGAAGTTGAATTGTACCTTGAAAGGAGTGGTGCCTCTAGAGTAGCTATTGGATGCAGATGCGCCACGATTGGGAAGTTGTTGAAGGATAAGGAAAAGTTATCCATCATCGCATTCCTTTGTTTCCAAAGGGAATCCTCGAGAAATATTTTGATATGAAATCTTGCTCCCTCATCTTTATTTACTTTCCCCATGGGTGGTCGCCGGGGTTTGAGAGTCTGACCTTGCAAGGGTTCAACCAGATCGATCCCTAATTCCTTATACCCCAACCTCTTTGGGGACATGAAAAGAAGGATCAAGACAGAGGAGACCTCTATGATACCACTGATATACATTTATGGAGGAATGGAATAAAATACATAAATAAACATAAACACAGAGATGCAGCACAAATAAAAACTTCATTTCATTAATATCAAATAACTGAAGTATGCTTCTAGACACAATGGACATAAATTAGCTTGGGCGATGATAGGTTATCTCTGAGAAGTGATGTTGCGGCTACATGCCTATAAATTCTGTTACAATTAGGATCTAAAGCTTATTTATTACTGAGAAACAATGGAAAACCCTACATATCAAAAAACCTAACCCTAGGATATTAATTTCCAAACTGTAGGCCCCGTTGGGGTAGATTGGTATATCAATTTTATGGGGTCGTAACTGTTGTTAGAAAATTAAATATTACAGAGCAATGAAACACATAAAATATGTGGAAAACACAAGCACAAAAAACATATAAAACTAGAGAGGCACAGATATACTTGGTTCACCTAGTTTGGGCTACGTCCACCCTGAACATCCAGTCCTTCCTTTATATTATCCAGCAAAATGAAGAGACACAACCTACAACATATCCACTATAATATCATTTTTTCTCTCTTAGAGTCTCTCTATCTATTTCTCGCTTCGAGAATACACATTTAATACACAGCCACAATGCAATACCCTCATACAAGTGAGGGGTTTCCTTCTAGGGAAAAAATCCCTAAACTAAACATAAATTCAACCATCAAATCATCTGCCTAATGAACGACCCAGATTGACTAGAAATTACTATACTTTTACAAGGAAATTTTACATCTGTTTTTAGCTTCGGGGGAACTTGCCTTAAAACCCCCCACTAGGGGGGGGGGGGGGGCTCCATAAAGTCATAGCCACCCCCCCTGGACCCCCCGGGAAGCATTTAATTATGGGCGGTGTTTCCACCCACATTAAGGTACAAGGGTCCAACATTGTGATACAAAATAAACAAGATAATCAGGCTCCACACCCAACAAATATGGCATTTAATGTTCATTTGAAATGCATACTACCTTGTTAGAAATATTTATACGAGGAATAAAACTACTCAAAATTAATGTTGATTTGAAAAATAATTTAGGCCACCGATGATTTTCCAAAAAATTGTACCGGAAAAACAACAAAAAATATTAAATTCTTCTACAATTAAGGAATCTAAAAAAATTAAAGGAACAATGGTGGAGGTCAACGTGGAATAGGTGGGTGGCCACCAAAATCAACCTGGATCTTTCCTCCACCCTTAGGAATCAACAGTTGACATTGTGTTGAGTTCCTCCATGAGATTTGGAAAATTCTGTTCAATTGGATCCCTAGTGAGTGACTTGCCTTGGTGAAGGAGTTCGCTTGCTTTGACAAGCCGATATAGTTGGATCCTTTGTTGTTGGGTGTTATTGATCTATGTGTCCATGATCTGATAATTTGTGGATTTCTCCATGCATTCTGGGTTTAACTCTATTGGTGTAATTTTTTCTGCAATGTTATATGTTTTGTGTAATGGTAAAAATTATGGCTGAAGGTGATCCATATTATTGAACACTAGGTGTCGGCCAAGGAATGGGGGAATGTTGAGCTAAAGTAAATTGTCTCCCACAACCTTGATAATGGTGTAAGGACCATATTGGAGTAGTATAAGATTTCGATGAGCTCCAGCTAGGCATTCTTTCTACAAATTTAACCAAAATTTGTCACCCACCTCGAATTTATGTGGCACACGTTGTTGATCATGTCGTTGCTTGTACTTGGCATTGAATTTCTCCAATATATCATGGACCTGATCATGGACATGTTGGATGTGTTCAATAAATCTAGTTTCTCTATCAGCCTCAGACAGTACATGTGAGGAGCTTGGATTGATATGACCTTTCTGAAACAACTCTTAGATCTGCCTGTTGGTTTCATCATTCTCTAGAACTGAACACCAATATATTGGCCCATTAGGCAGTGAAGTGCCTGGGATCATATCAATGGAATGTTTGACCTGATAGTGTAGAGGAACCCTTGTGGGTGAGGAGAAAATGTCCTTGTAGTCCTCCACCTTGTATTCCTCCATGACATTGTCCATCTCATTTTGCTACGCAAGGGAGCCCTGTTTGGAGGCTACGATCACAATATTATTCTTTCCCTATGGTCAAATTGTAATGAAAACATATTCCTGGTTTGAGAAATAGTATTACTACATTTCTTTTCATTACTCAAAGATATGGTGGAAGGAGGTACTACCTCTAATATCCTATACGACTTATTTTGCAAAGAAATAATAATAAAACAATGCCTAGAATCATATATAGCAGGTCGCTTCAACAAGTATTGTTGGCCTAATAATACATCAGACACGTTAACATGTAAAACATCACACATTACCTCACTCATGAGGGGCTTGATGTTGTACCGAAGTTGAAACTATTGGCTAACGCACAGATCTTGTCCTTGGTGAAGAGACACGATGGTATACAATTGCAGGTGTGTTGTGGTTGGTAGGTCAAGTTTCTTCATGACCTCTGTTTAAATAAGATTCTTTTGGTTTCTTCTATCAATAAGGAATTGTAGTGGAGAACCCTTCACCAACATCTGGGAATGGAAGAGACACTCCCCCTTCTCTTGATCCTCGAGCTCCTCCCTCTAGAGCTTTGTGTTGTCAACGGTGGTAGTGGGTTTTTTTATCAATGATCTACTTCCCTTTATAATTACCCATGTCCGGTTCTGACTCAGAATCAAAACATTCATTTGATTCATATGCATTTAGTTTTGCCACGAGTGACTATTTGGCCCGACACTCGCTTGTGCTATGAGTGGAGCTGTTATGAAATTCACACCACTACGCCGTGTCCTTAATTGGCTTTATGGTGTGGTTATAAGTCACCATGATTTGGGCTTTCCCATTATTCTGCAGTTTAGGGGCACCTTTCCCTGGCTTCAAATTCTTAGATCCAAAGTCTCGCTTCTTCTGCTTAAATTTCTTCTCGATCTTTGCGGCATATCGATATTTCGTTCCAACCGAGGTAATGTTTAGGAACTCCATTTCCTTCTAAAAGTATCTATGCAAACAACAGTGTTACTTGAGCACCCAATGTTTCTCCTAATCTTTAATACCCAAGTTTGTGCGCAGGGTATGGAACAAATTTGTCACCTCGTCACATATTAATCCCTTTATTGCCACAAAGTTTTCCATTATATGTACTTTTCCTCATAGCTCCCCACATGGTATTATTTTTCCTTGATGTTTTCTCGGAACGAATTCTAAGTGGGTGCGACCGAGAAAAAAGAGATTTCCCTCTCGTCCTTTTGCTGATAGTGGGTTTCCCACCACTATTTGACATTGGGGTGGATTTAAGGAGTGCAAAAGTAATATTTTCTCGATTGGAGAAATAATGGACCAAGAAATACCCTTCCATAAAATTCAACCATCTATATACGACATCTACATCTATCTGGCCTTCAAATACTGGAATTTTGAATTTGAATTGTACCTTGAAAGGAGTGGCATCTCTAGAGTGGCTACTGGATGAAAATGCATCACAGGTGGAAAACCATTAAAGGATGTGGGAAAATTTATCTTTCATTGCGTTCCTTTGTTACTAGATGGCCTCCTCGAACATTATCTGGATAGGATCTCCTGCTCCATCATCTTTCTTTTCTTCCCCCATGGAATTTCATTTGGGTTTGCGAGGCTAGTCTCAAAAGGTTCAAACAGATCGAGTCATAATTCATTATACCCTGACCTCGTTGCGGATAAGAAAATAATGATTGAGACAGAGTAGACTGCTTTGATACCACTCATCTGGATTTATGCAGGAACATAATAAAATACAAAAATAAACATAAACACAAATATTCATTAGAAATAAAACTTCATTTCATTAATATCAAATAACTGAAGTATGCTTATAGAGATAATGGACATAAACTAGCTAGGGCGATGGTAGCTTATCTCTGAGAATAGATGTGGCAGCTGCATGCCTATGAAATGTTTTACAATGAGGCTCAAAGGCCTATTTATTATGGAAAAAATAATGGAAACCCCTAAACATCCAAAAACCTAACCCTAGGAGATGAAATGCTGGACTATGTGCCCCATTGGGGTAAATTGGTACACTAAATTCCCTGGGTCATAACTTCGGCATACAAACTCTATTTGATCTGCACAATACCTCGTTATAAATATCTCTCTGGGGACTACAACCACTATCAATGAATGTTGAGTTGAGGAGTCTTCATTTCCACATGAAATTTTCCAAAAAAACATTGTTTAGGACCTTAAAATGGCTCCAAAAGTCCACAACCCGAAAAACTACCAAAAATAGTAAATTGTGTTACAATTAAGGAAACTAAAAAACTGAAAGAAACAATGGTGGGGGTGTAAGTGGAATAAGCGAGTGGCCACCAATATCCACTTGGATCAATCAGTCTTATACGGTTAATATACCAACAAATTCTCTAAGCATTGGCTCCCAGTTTTTTTAATTTCCCATTGATCATAGTTTCCTACTTAGCTTGTGGTTTTGGTTAACTATTGAACACAACGAAATTCAATAGGCCAACATATATTTTATGACTTCATTATTTTCATCATGTATTTGATCACTCCACAGGGAAAATTTTCACCCTTAATAATACATGATTTCTTCCCATGCCGACACATTTATCTCCTTACTTAATCATGATTGTAAGAAAAACCTCATAAAACAAGATATATATACAAGACATACAATTTCTTCCAACATCAGCCAAAAACCCTTCATACTCATTTCATCGTATGACATTCCTACTAAATTCAACATCTTTATATAAATATTTCATGAGTTATTAAATATCAAATAATTTTCATTGTACTAACTCTTTTCTTCCTTATATGCATAAATTCATATGTCTAGTTCCCCACACCTACATGCACCGCAAATATTAGAGACAACTACTATACAAAAGTAGCAATCTACTTAAACAATTGACCAACACAATCATTATAACTTGCATATTTTTGTTCTGTAATAGTGAGCATAAAAGTTAGGGAAATAATATAAAATAGAAGCATTCAAGTAACATAAGACATCCATAATTTACATATATTTAGAATTGTAACTATATTCAATACTGAAATTACACTTTTGAAAGCCACATTCCTCCCAACCATGAACTAATCCACCACTTCCCCTCAAGCTCATATCGCTTTCCAATGGAATCAACAACCCCTTTTATTCCAAGATAATGTACTCACAATGATTTATTCCAACCCTACTTAGCATCTTTCTGGAGCTATGTGATTTAATAGATTTGTTTCTCCCATCTCATTAAATCTTATCCATTTTTTCCTTTTCTCTATGTGTAATTTTTAGGGAAGGTTTAAACATTAATGATGGTTTCTAGTTTGTTTTTCTTTTTTTTGCAAAATTTTTTTTACCTTAGCATTATTTTTTACATTCATTTCAACCAATCATAGCTTTTCTTACCATCAATCTAAAAATAATTCAATCTAAATATAGTACAAAATTAACATAAAGATAGAGGGGTATTACAACTACCCTCCACCAAACATAATCTTTTGGATTGAGGTAAAGGAATCTACTTCTCGACAAAAATTAGTCTTCTGAATTTCTCTCTATAAATTCAGAGATATCACTTCTTGTTCACAATTATTCATGAGTATCCATATATTTTTTTGATGATTCTTGTAATTTTTTCTTCGTGTTCCTATTCATAATATCGATAGCAAGATAAGGCTGGAGCGACTTAATTCAAGTGTATTTTGATTTTGTTTTTTGTGTTTTTTGCAGTGTGATCTTGCAGCAAAATAAGGTTGGAGCTAGTTGATTCAAATGTATTTTGATTTGTTTGTTTGTTTTTTTCTTTTTTCTTGCACCGTGATCTTGTGTATCACAAGGAAGAGATCTATATGTTGTGGAAGGATATCAAGAAACTTTAAAAAACCACGCAAACAATTATAATAATCATTTTTATTTTTTTAATTTCATAATTCACTTTTTCAGGTTTATTTTCTTTTATATATATATATATATATATATATATATATATATATATATATATATATATATATATATATATATCTTAGTTATCAATAATATGTTTTTCTTTCACAAACATTGTTTAATCATTTTATTATTCTAAATGAAAACTATATTATTGGTCTAATATATTGGATGTTTCAAAAAACTATCACGTAATTAAAATTCACACAATTGAAATGTTATAAAATAATTAATTTCTTTATATTTTTTGATCATGTTTCTATTTATTTTTAATACAAATATTTGGGTAAATTATAGTGGGCATGAACTGTGGAAAATAGGTTATTTACATTAATATGAGTTATTTTAGTGGATTTTAATTTTAAGTGGTCTTTCTATAAAGATTAACAATGAAAAATCATTGCACAAATATTAAAAAATCATGGGATAAATATTGCAAGTAGATATAGAAATTATGGAAAAAAATGTGAGGTATATATTATATGGAAAAAAGGCACCTTCAAAGTTATGGTCTAATTTTCAATCATATTCAAAAAAAAAATATAATTTTCAAAATTAAACATTATAAATTGAGTTAGTCAATGAGAAACTAATAGTGGTTAACATGCAAATAGAGTCCATATGCAAATGGATTGCTAAAGGACTAATAAGATCAATAACTCTCTTTATATATATAAAATTAAAATCACTTACTAAATATGCATATTGAAATATTTGATTTATAAATCACATTAAAAATTAAAAAAAATTATTAATATTTTTTAAATATTACATATGTACTCTATGTGAAGAATGGAATAAATTACATCTCTCCCTCATAATGAAATGTGAAAAATACAAGAATTTTTTTAATTTGAAATATTTTTCTTTTCTATAAATAAAGTTAATATAAAATTATATTATTTATAACTAATATTCAAATATGATTTTGTTATTAATATATATATTTTTTAAATGTTACACTAAACATAAAATAAATTATACATCATATATTAAAAAAATAATATTTTTACATGCCATTTTCCACCTCTATATGAAGTAATGAAAGAATTATATATTTCTCTCATATTAAAATTTAATCAATTTTATTTTTTACTTTAATTTTTCCATATAAAGTTCGATGTAAAATTAGAGTAAAATTTCAAGTATTTTATTTATGGCAATATTATTTTTTTTATTAACATTATATAAAGTTTGATGTAGAATTGAAGTAAAAATTAAAGTATTTTATTTTAGGTAATATTAATATTTTTGTTATTAATTATTTTTTTAATTTGTTAATGTAAATATTTTATTATTATTTTTAAATGTAATATGACATGGAAACATATTCATCATACTAAGTTGTAGAGTCTTTTATTAATTTTTAAAAAAAATATATTTATCTGATGATAATGAGGATTTTCATTTATTAAAATAAAACTCACTTTATTAAATGTTAAGGAAATCAAGGAGTTATTTGGTTTATTTTAGATTTTTTTCATATTTTAAAAGTTAAAGTAAAAATGATTATTAATTAGAAAAAAATAAATTAGAATGGAAATTATAATTTAATGTTAGTTTATTTATTTTATTTTGAGTGTAAGGATTTTTCATATTCAATTATTTTAATGTAAAAAGATACATAATTATTAGTTTTACAATGTTTTAGAAATTTTTCAATGATTTTTTTCACCATGAAGCTTGTGAAAATGTATTTTTGTTTTGCCAATGTTGATATTTTTTCTTTTATATGAATGGAAATAAAGAAACATTTTTTATTTTTTAAATTAAGTTTGATGACCTCCTTATAGAAATTTGATTTTATTTTCATCCTTTTTTTTTTCATAATTGTTTATCATAATTATATGACTTCCATATTTTTAATTATTACGTGGATTGTAGGATTTAACCTCCACTACAATATTCTCAGTAATATACACAAATCAAAGGTTGAGATTTGTTTTCAAAGAAATTTTCTTTCTCTATGTTAATTGAATTCATTAATTAAAAAATGTCATATGAACAAGTGGCATATGAAATGAGTTGTGATTTTTTGGGCATGTGATATTGGTAAGCCATGGTATTGGCCCATGGTATTCTAACAAAACCTACTTACATATTAAGAATATCCATAATAAAGTGAGGGTAAATGTCCATGAAACCTATTATTATTGTTATTTAGAAAGTGGCATCTTTATTTATTCTCCAATAACTTAATTAAGACTTACCTTTATCCCACCCTTGTTTTAAAACTTGGTTTTGGTTTGAGTTTGAAATAATTCTAAGAAACTTCCCATATACAATGTTATTTATCTCACTCTTGTACATGTGTTAAGAGGTTATAAATATTTTCTCAATAAAATACAGATTTATTTAAAAAAAGAAAACGAGTTTTAATTTTTACTTTAAAATTTATTTATTTTAAATATTATGTAATTTAAATTATACAATTACAGCATTCAAATCCAAATAATATTTACCAAAGTTCCTTAAATTAACCAAAAGAGTTCCTTGTGATCTTAGATCACACTTTCATTGATTCAAATTTTCTCAAATTGAACCCAACAAAATTTCCTTATTGTCTTATGACCATAGTTCCATTAATTTGAAAATCTTGTATCGATGTACTTCTTGTCTTATGACAATATTTCCATTAACTTGAAAATCTAGTACTAATGTACTCCTCGGCCAGGATTTCTATACTTTCTGTGTATTAAGGGAGGGATTCCATTACTTGTGCACCCTCCATTTGATGGTGGAAAATGACGTGCACAATCATTCTTTTGTGTATGAAAAGTGTCGACCGTATCATGCTACATGTTTGAGTTAGTGGGAGAATTTAATTGCCGCCTTAATTTTCCATTTAGGGTTTCTTCCACCCTATTTTCGATGATGTCTATCACTCCCTGTGCATTCTTGTCCAGGCCTGGTGTGTGGCCATTGAGCTCCACTGATGGTTGGTATTTTTGGCTCTAGTACTAGTTCACCTGGTATGCCATTGTGATGCTATTCATCAGGCATTTTTGCTTGCAAAGGTTCTTCAACAGTTCTTGCTTGCACTTTTTTTTTGTCATTTTTCTTCGTGGGGCAACGATGGCTATCTAGTTGTTCACTCTACTTGGTCGGTGGTTAATAAGTTTCTTTGTTTTTGTTTCATCCTCATGGATTTTTGTTTTGGAAAAATCCAGTGGGAGTTTCGAGCAGGTTTGGTGGTCGACGGGAGGTTTCAAGGTCCATTCAGGTAAGTGCTTAATTTCTTTATGTTTATTTGCAAATTTTATATATTATTTTGTGGCTTTTTTCTAATTTATCTCTATGTTTGTTGCAGGTAATTTGTTTCATTTTCGTTGGAAAGGTTGGCGAGGTTTAGGGTCAATGGCTTATGCAGCTCTCTGGTTGGTTTAAGTGGCTCCCTAGTAGGAATAATATTCCTACCAGCTACACTCTATGTTTTTCAACATTTAACCTGCTTTTTAGAATATTTGGCTCTCTGGTTGCAGTTGTGTTTTTCAACACTGGAATTTCTTGTTGGGGATATTTAACTCTTGTTAGCTTTGGTTGCGGTAAAGTGTTTAAAATAATGATATGTTGTGTTGCCATCTTATCCATGGTTAGAATGTAATTAGTGAATCATTGTTTTCTATTTTTATGTTTTCCGCTCTTGTTTCAACAATTTTTGTTCTAAGGGTTTGAAAGGTTGACGACATTGTTTAAGGATTTGAAACATGATAATGTTGTTTTAAAGGTTTGAATGCAATTAAGGGTTTGAAAGACTGATACTATTGTTCGATTTGAATGTAATTAAGGGTTTGAAAGAATGATATTGTTGTTCTAAGGGTTTGAATGTAATTAAGGGTTTGGAAGGCCGATAATGTTTTTATAAGGGTTTGAATGTAAAGGAATCAATGTAATTAATTTACCTCTCCATATTTATGCATTTAACTCCAGTAATTTTATTCCCTAGTTTCTCTATGTCATTAATGGTGCATGTTATGGTTCACTTTTGATTTGGTTGTAGTGGTTATCAGTCATTATATTCTTCATTCATATTGGTGGAGGCTTGACTTTGAAATTGGCATGAAATAGGGTTTCTTCCACCCTATTTTCGATGATGTCTATCACTCCCTGTGCATTCTTATCTAGGCCTTGTGTGTGGCCATTAAGCTCTATCGATGGTTGGTATTTTTGGCTCTAGTACTGGTTCACCTGGTCATCCATTGTGAGGCTATTCATTAGGTATTTTTGCTTGCAAAGGTTCTTCAACAGTTATTGCTTGCACTTTTTTTTTGGTCATTTTTCTTCATGGGGGGTTCAACAATGGCTATCTGGTTGTTCACTCTACTTGGTGGGGGGTTAATAAGTGTATTTGTTTTTGTTTCATCCTCATGGATTTTTGTTTTGGAAAAATCCAATGGGAGTTTCAAGCAGGTTTGGTGGTCGACATGGAGGTTTCAAGGTCCATTCAGGTTAGTGCTTAATTTATTTATGTTTATTTGCAAATTTTCTATATTATTTTGTGGCTTTTTTCTAATTTAACTCTGTGTTTGTTGCTGGTAATTTGTTTCATTTTCATTGGAAAGGTTGGCAAGGTTTAGGGTGATTGGTTTATGCAGCTCTCTGGTTGGTTTAAGTGGCTCCCTAGTAGGAATAATATTCCTACCAGCTACACTCTACGTTTTTCAACAGTTAACCTGGTTTTTGGAATATTTGGCTCTCTGGTTGCAGTTGTGTTTTTCAACACTGGAATTTCTTGTTGGGGATATTTAGCTCTGGTTAGCTCTGGTTGCGGTAAAGTGTTTAAAAGAATGATATGTTGTGTTGCCATCTTATCCATGGTTAGAATGTAATTAGTGAATCGTTGTTTTCTATTTTTATGTTTTCTGCTCTTGTTTCAACAATTGTTGTTCTAAGGGTTTGAAAGGTTGATGACATTGTTTAAGGGTTGGAATCTAATTAAGGGTTTGAAATATGATAATGTTGTTTTAAGGGTTTGAATGCAATTAAGTGTTTGAAAGACTAATACTATTGTTCGTTTTGAATGTAATTAAGGGTTTGAAAGAATGATACTGTTGTTCTAAGGGTTTGAATGTAATTAAGGGTTTGAAAGGCTGATAATTTTTTTATAAGGGTTTGAATGTAATTAAGGAATCAATGTAATTAATTTACCTCTCCACATTTATGCATTTAACTCCAGTAATTTTCCTCCCTAGTTTCTCTATGTCATTAATGGTGCATGTTATGGTTCACTTTCGATGTGGTTGTAGTGGTTGTCAGTCATTATATTCTTCATTCATATTGGTGGAGGCTTGACTTTGAAATTGGCAGTACTATGTTATGCTTCATTATATGGTTTATTTTTATTTCAAGTATGGTGGTTTTTAGTTATTTCATATTTCAATTTTCTTGGTAGGGGCTCAACTTTAAAATTTGGGGTGAATATTTAGCTCTACCTAGCTTTGTTTGCTATAAAGGGTTTGAAAGGCTAATATGTTATGTTTCCCTCATGTCCATGGTGAGAAATTAATTAACGAATCAATATTTTATGTTCTTATATTTTATCCCCCTCTTTCAACCACTGCTATTCTAAGGGTTTGAAAGGTTGATACTATTTTTCTAAGAGTTTGAATGTAATTAAGGAATCATTACAATTAATTGACCTCTCCACATCTATGCATTTGGACCCAGTAATTTTCTTCCCTATTTTCTCTATGTCATTGATTGTTCATGCTATGCTTCACTTTCACTGTGGTTGTAGTGGTTTTCAGTTAGTTTTTTCTTTATTAAAATTGGTGGAGGCTTGAATTTGAAATTGAGAGTACTATGTTATGCTGCATTATATGCTTTATTTGTATTGCAAATCGGGAGGTTTTTAGTCATTTCATATTTCAATTTTCTTGGTAGGGGTTTGAATTTGAAATTGGGGGTGATATGGTTATCGTTGGATTGTTGCTTCATACTATGCTTTGGTTTTTTCCTCAAGCCATCTCATCCATGCAACTCTTGGCCTTCATATTTACTACACCTATATACTGAACCCCACTCTACTACTTACTTCCTCATCTTAGCACTTTACATACATGCAACATATTCTATCAAGAAATATGTACACCCTCATTCTTTTTTCTTACCATAGTTACACAATGAGCCGAGAGCGACAAAGGCTCCTCTAGCCATGTTGAAGGCAGTGTCAATGGTCACACTATAACAGCAGATATGGCATACCGTGATGATTTTATTGATGCAAATATTATTTTAAATCATTTATGTTATTCTTGGTGTCAACCAAAAAGTGGAGTTAGCACAATTGAATTCGACTTCCAATTGTTCCATTATATTTTTTTTCTTATTGACATCTCTCTGACATACTTAAGGTTGTAGTGGAGAAAATTAAATCCACTTTGGATAATATTCCTAGGTTTCCATGAACACAAATGGATTCAATAGATATTTCTACATCCAATTGACTCAGACCATGATTTACAATTTCAGTATCACACATTTTTCTTTTTTTGGTTTCCAAATATATCATGGTTATCTAGCTTACCAACAGTCTCGCTACATTTTGGATAAATCTAGTATCATATAATTATTTTTTAAGAAGCTTTGATTTTTAAGAGTTTTGATGTTACTAACATTGACTATGGTTTAAACATGATATTTTTATATATTTTTAAAATATTTATGTTATTTTTGGTGTCAAATAAAAAGTTAATTTAACACAATTGAATTCAACTTCCAATTCTACCATTATATTTGTTTTCTTATTGACATCTCTCTAACACACTTAAGGTTTCAGTGGAGATGATTAAATTCACTTTGGATAATATTCCTAGTTTTCCAAGCACACCAATGGATTCAATAGATATTTCTACATCCAATTGACTCACACCATGCTTTAAAATTTTAGTAGCACACATGTGTTATTTTTTTCCGTTTCCAAATCTATCATGTTTATCTAGTTTACCAGTAATCTCATTGCATTTTTGATAACCTATTATCATATACTTTTTTTAAGAAGCTTTGATTTTTAAGAGCTTGATGTCAATAATGATTGACTATAGCTTAAAAAATATATTTTTATATATTTTAAAAATATTTATGTTACTGTTGGTGTCAACCAAAATGTGAAGTTGGCATAATTGAATTCAACTTCCAATTCTGGCATTATATTTGATTTCTTATTGACATCTCTCTGACATACTTAAGGTTGTAGTGGAGACAATTAAATCCACTTTGCATAATCTTCCTAGTTTTCCAAGCACACCAATGGATTCAATACATATTTCTACATCCAATAAACTAATGATTTACAATATCAGTAGCACACATGCTTATTATTTTTGTTTCCAGATATATTGTGTTGATCTATTTTACCAACAATCTCATTGCATTTTGGATAAATCTAGTATCATATACTTTTTCTTTAATAAACTTTGATTTTTAAGAGCTTTGATGTCAGTAACATTGAATATGGTTTAAACAAGATATTGTTATATATTTTTAAATATTTATGTTACTGTTGGGGTCAACCAAAAATTGAAGTTAGCACAATTGAATTCAACTTCCAATTTTTCCATTATATATATTTTTTTCTTATTGACATCTCTCTAACATACTTAAGGTTGCAGTGGAGACAATCATATCTACTTTGGATAATCTTCCTAGTTTTTCAAGCACACCAATTGACTCACATCATGATTTACAATTTTAGTGGCACACATGTTTCTTTTTTTTTGTTTCCAAATATGGCATGTTTATTTAGTTTACCAACACCTTCGCTGCATTTTGGATAAATCTAGTATCATATACTTTTTTTTAAAAAGCTTTGATGTGATTTTTAAAATATTTATGTTACTGTTTGGGTCAACCAAAAAGTGAAGTTATCACAATTGAATTCAACTTCCAATTCTACCATTATATTTTTTTTCTTATTGACATCTCTCTGACATACTTAAGGTTGCAGTGGAGATGATTAAATCCACCTTGGATAAGATTCCTAGTTTTCCAAGAACATTGATTGTATTTCTTAAATTTTATAATGCTTTATTTTTTTACAATCCAAATGCATCCTTAACATAACCGCCTTTTGGTGGTTGTAGTATATTTGGATGATCCAATTCTAACATTTCAAGAACACCTACAATGGATGACAATGAATTCTGAATGGGTTTTTATTTGGGAAGATTGGAAAATAAGAAGAGAATTAGGTTTTTAGTCTTTTTTTTACTACTAGAAAATGTTACATCTTACCATAGAATTATTCAAGGAGAGGTTTACATGCAAAGAATAAACTTTCTTAAGCAGCTCATACATCTACAGGACTATTGGAAAACAAACTATTTAAAACTATTCACTATTTATTCTATGTTTTTTAGTTGAGTTATGGAGTTTGCAGTGATGTCATCCTATGTGTTCAGGAAAAACTAACAACACATAGTATCAGAAAACTAGTAGCATTCTTGTGTCACTATGTGAGAATTATCCATTATAATATACTATATATTTTCCTTATAAGATCAATTTGGTTACAATACCACATACAATATGAAGTAAATCAACCATCATCTGACAAGAAAAATAGAAATTCCATCCAACACCCACATCATAATGTGGTTACAACCAGAAACATATGGCACCCCTATTCTTTATGGCCTTGAGAATATTCAGTGCCAAACCCTTAGTTTCCTTCTAGAGCCAAGTAGGTTTGGCTACCTTAAAAGGGTTGATTAGGATGTGGTTTATTTACACCATATAATTGAGTCCAATTTGTCCCTTCCAACCATGGAGTAACTGAGTACCCATAACTCACACTTGCACTACTAACCCTTCAATTAAGTGGAGTTTTGTGATGAGCATACATTTAATTGACACCTCCTCCTGTAAGAATAAGAAAAGTGGGTAAACCCGCATTTGGATAGTGAGGCACTTGAATTTTTATGAGGTCTTGGAATATGGTGTATTATATGAAATATTTTCCAATGTGTTGGACATAATCCTGGTCTAATAAACTGTTCTTGAATCATTGTAAACCATATGAGGAATCCCTTGTTCCTTTTGTTTATCATTTCTTGCTCCATATTCCTATCTTGCCATTTCTTTTTTATTGCTCCGTCTCTTTCCTTGCTCTCTCCCTTTCAATCCTTTCATCTTCTAGACGTTGTGATGCAACAATCCTTACTGCCTTCTTCTCCTTTGATATATATATTTTTTTCTATTTTAATTCCTAAAGTTCAACTTTATTTTTTTCAGACTCAACTAATATTTTTATATAGTCTTGCGAGGTGAGTAACTATGAAATTTGGCCCAAACAAAGACTACCTGGTGTTCCTTGATTATTATTCATTGACACTCTTTCTACTGGTAGCTTTAGGAACCAACCAAGTAACTTCTCCACCCCGCACCTACAAGTCATTTGTTGGAACTTGCCTTTCAGTATCCATGACAATTGATTGAGCTCTATTGATATATTCATTTGATGCCTCATTATGTGCTTCATCTTCTTTTTTTGACTATTTTCCATAAAAAACTGAATAATTTCATTGTTCAATTCATATGGTTGTGAAGGCATGTTCATGATTTGTTCATTGGTTCTTGAGACAATGTGTTCATTTAAATTAACCATGGTTTCTTCTAGGTGTGATGGTGGGGTTACTTTTCTTAGCAATGTCAATTAGTCATTTTCAATTTCATTAACATTATCAGTAATGTCATTTTCAACTACATTTTCATTGTCAACTACATGTTGAACAATGTCATTAACAATATCAACAGCAAAATTTCCATGTGCTTGAGTTGGTTGAACAACTTCCATGTTTCTATCAAATTTTTCATGATTATACTATGTTTCACATTCATTCTCATCATCATCGCCATATAATTGTCCTTGAGAGAGGGAAATCATATTACCAGTTGCAACCACTTCATCTTGTTCATCTACTTCTTCTTGTACTTCAACATCTTTTTGGACATGCCTTTCTTTCTGACCATCCAGATGAAACACCTAGCTACAACTAGTATCATGGATAAGAGCATCATAATTCAGTGGAAATATTCTTATCCTCCTAAAGAAAGCACTGATAATTAATGGTTTCAGAGCCCTTTTAAAAGCTTTACTTCCAAGCTCTACTAGCTCCAACCTTTTCACCTCAACCCCTGGATTCTTTTCCATCCATGCAACAGGCTCTGACCTAAAATAGTTCTTGAAAGGGCCAAACACACTAACATCAATGGGTTGCAATCTGTGAGTGGTATGAGTGAGCAATGTTAAAATGTAGATGCCCAAATTATTTTCTTCCTTAATTATTTTTACAACGATGTGGCTTCTATCGCCATTTAATATCAATAGGTGTCTGTTATTTGGTGAGACACCACCTGGCACAGATGCAATAGAGTGCCAAAGTCAATTAAAAAAAAATTCTTTAGATATCCATGCATGGCGATGTGCAGTCATGCATGCACCTATTTCTCAATTTTGTATATAGTTTTTTAGTTGTTTTTTTACCTTTGAATAGATAAAATCCTGGGATTGAAGCACCAATTTCATTGACACAACATAGAATAGCTATCCACTCCCTTCTCTTAGGAAAAATATTCGGCATCTTTCGGGTGCCTCTCTTGGAAATTACCAACATGCCAAAATTCCTTCATACATGTAAACCTATTTCATCACAGTTCCATATATGGTCTGCACCATAATAATGTTTATTGTATGCACTAGAATGAGTGACATAGAAATTATATACAACTGAAGAGAGAAAATTTAATTCTCTTTATCTATTAAGACCCTCAATTGTATGCAATACAAGGTTTGGATGCCTTTTTTTAAAACCAAACCACCATGATTTACTAGGAACCCCATATTTGAATGGATTTGGCCTCCCTTCACGGATTTTAGCAACTATGGATTTGAGTTGTATCAAATATATCCCATGTCATAATTGGGCCATTTCTTTACACCCTTAAACCACGTCGACCTCCTCCTCCTTAACCATAACTATTAGAGGAACTCTACATTTTGCATTAGTGAGTCTGTTTATCCAATAATGTATTGACGAGGGAGGAATAACATATTTTTTACAGATGCTCGAACTGAATATCAATTAGACTCTATGTCATCAATTGTAGCTAACATTTTCTTTTCCAACCTCTGACAACTCTCATATTGTTAGTTGAACTTTCCCCTTGGATGGTCGTTGACGATGGTTCTATGGGTGATGGTGTGACAACATCAACTTCAGTCACATGGTCATCCTCAATAACATTTATTGGAGAATAGTTGATATTCACATCACTTTTCTTGCCCTAATTTAATGAAGTGCATGGTAGCTGGACACCCCTGGTCACTCTCCTGTTAGTTCTCCGTGTACAAGCCACATAACTAATTATTCTCATAGATGCAACTACCTGCATACATATTTCATGCATTTAGTTAAGAATAATTGAAAATTATGCTTTGAAACAAGCCAAATATATATATTCCTTATTACCAGAAATTATCAACATATATGTTACTAGCATCTCATGAGATTTTCATATGTATGTTACACAAGTAATTAGTTGTGTGTATTCAAATATATCAGTGGCTATTGTTTTGATTACTTGTTTTTACACTTAAAATACCATGACTATATTTTTACTTGCAAAACTATTGTTAGTGTGTTTAAATTGACCTAGAATTGGTTTTATGTCTTCAATTATATAGAATCTCTAAGAGGAATTTCAACTAAAAAAAGTGACACCTATTTCCTTTTCTGGTTAACATGTTGATTTGGTAGTTATTTTTTCCTGAATTAATTTGTTTAGCCTGATGTTTTTCATTAATTTTATTCATAATCATCATAATCTCCAGGCATGGAGGAATTTGAAGGCTTTCCTTGCTAAAGGAATTTACTATTGATCTGGTTTATTTACTGTTATTTGAATTCAATTAAATCCTTAAATCTTGAAAACTATAAAGTCTCCATTTAAAATCGGGCAAGGTCAGAGACACTCACATACATCCTAGGTTTGGATTTGGAAGACATGGTAATTTTTCAATTTGATTGGTTGTTGACGGTAGCCTTAGCTCTACTCTCGGACCTATTTATAAAGTGCACTACCTAGAAAAATAAGTTTTTGTTGTAATCTAGTTAATTTTGTTATACATTTTTTTAATTTTGTTGTAACTTTATATGTTCAAACTTATAGAGAATTGAGTTTGTCCCTCATATTATTTCCTACATTATTTAGTGAAAAGAAACTACATTCCTAGGTATCATAAAACCCTTGTAGACATATGGTCAGCTCAATATTTTGATGTTCATTTTCTTGCTCATGATTTTAAAAGAATCACAATGATAAAATTATTGTACAATAAATTATACATGATATATGAATATATGGTAGCCAAAAAAGACATAATCGTCAGCTCATGACAAAATGGTAGTCAAAAAATACATAATGGTCAGCTCAAGACATAATGTTAGTAAAAAAAGACATAATGGTTAGCTCAGGATGGTAGCCAAAAAATACACAATGGTTAGCTCAAGACATAATGGTTGAAAAAAAAGACATAATGGTTAGCTTAAGATATTTTAAAGTCTGACAATGTTGGAGGCACTCACAGAAACCCTAGGTTTGGATTGGGAAGACATGGTAATTTTGCAAGTTGTTTGATTGTTGAGGGTAGTCTTAGCTATGTTCTCGGACCTATCTATGAAGTGCACTTCCTAGAAAAAGAAGTTTCTATTGTAATATAATTAATTTTGTTATAAATATTGTTAATTTTGTTGTTGTATATGTTCAAACTTACAAAGAATTGATTTGGTCCAGCATATCATTTCCTAGATGATTTAGTGAAACCCAACTACACTTCTAGGTATCATAAAACCCTTGCAGATAGACGGTCAACTCAATAATATTATGTATATTTTCTTGTTGATGTTTTTGAATAACATCACAGTGACAAAATTATTGTACGTTAAATTATACATTCTCTATGAATATATGGCAACCAAAAATAATTAATACTGATAATTTTCTAGCCATTTTCTCTCCCATTAGACTTGATAATGGTCAGCTCCATATTTTGATGCAGATTTGTTCTAGTTACTATTGTTTGAATTAAGGTAAATCCTTAACCCTTGAAAACTATAATATCTCCATTTAAAGACTCATAAGGTTGGAGACATTAACATACATCCTCGGTTTGGATTTGGGAAGACATGGAAATTTCGAAAGTTGTTTATTTGTTGAGTGTAGCCTTAGCTCTATTCTCAAACCTAGTTATAAAGTGCACTGCCTAGAGCTACTAGTAACATTAATAACAAATGCAATGGAGAGAAATGAAAATGAGAGAAATGATAAAGATGATTGTTTTGGTTAGAGTTTGGTGAATATTTTTTTTATGTAATCTGTTTACTTTGTTGTTTTAAATGGTATTGACAAGTTGTTATTTACAACAACAATGAAGATCTCATTTTCAAAAATATAGAATTTACAAACCTATTGGATACTCGCTTGCACTTAGTAGGCATAATATGATGATAGGCATTCCCTCATTAAAAAGGAGATGATTTTTTCCCTAGTTTTTAGCCATAAAAAAGAACATAAATCCCATAAATACATATTGGAAAACTGCTCCATTGGAGTTGGTGCACATTGATTTATATGGACCCATGAAACCTAGTGTTAGTGTAGTCCAATATTTTCATGTTTTTGTAAATGATAACTGAAAAATATGTCGGTATATAACTTGAACACAAAATTTCAATCCTTTAAAATATTCAAAGAATTCAAAGCCCATGTGGAGTGAAAATATGGTTGCAACATTCATCTCCTCAACTTAAATCAAAGGAGATAATACACTGGTGGTTAGATGTAATAGTCTGAAAGTGCATGGCATTCACTAGCACCTAAATGCTTCATATACATCACAACAAAATGATGTTGTTGAGATGTAGATGTGTATCATTATGGGAATGGTAAACAACATTATTGAGCAATCAAACATGGATTATTCATATTGCGTAGAAGCAATTTTCACATCATTTTACTTGTTGAATTGTGTACCTATGAAAGCACTTGACAAGATCACACCACATGAAACACGGGGTGGGTATAATCCTTCTAATTAATTTCTTGATGTTTTTGGTTGCAGAGGTCATATCCATGCTCCAAATAAGAAGGTAGATAATTAATTATTTAAAATGTACATTTATAGGGTACAATGAAGAGTAAAAAAAACTACCCACATAGAGATCCTAAGATCAGGTAAATATACGTAAGGAAATATGTTGTATTTTATGATAAGGGTGAGTCAACCCACCCTCCACATAGTGAAAGGATTAATCATGGTGAAATATCACTGCGTATTCTGAAAATGATGGTGACCTTCATATTATTCACTAGAATTTAATATAAATTTCATCTAGATTGCTTTGAGGTCTCAACAAAATATGACAAGTACTGGAAGGAAGAGAATCATAAATTAGTTTCTACGTCTATATTTTCCATTCCAATTTTGTCACCGATAGTGAGTTAAGCAAGAACCTGTTGTCATTTATCACTAAATTATTTTCCACTGTTTATTTCCTAGTTTCATCAATTTACGCTATAAATCCCACAAATTTTTTCAAAGAATTATGTGGAGTCTCCTTGTTAATTTAGGTGGTCATCTATTTTTTCTTAAATTTTAGCTAGGAGTGTCATTTTCCAATTAATTTTGAATGAGAGGAACTAGCTTTTATAATAGTTTTTTTCCTTTGGGATGAATGTATAGAACTTGAGATGAAGTCCTTCCCGCTTGGAAATTGTACTGTAGAAAAGGATTGGTGTTCAACTATAAACAGGTTATGTTACTTTTCATCTGTAGCTAGCCATACTAGCCAAGACTTTGCATTATGGCTGTGTCGTATTTTCCAGTCAACTTGAAAATGATCCGAAATATAGAAAAATAGAAAAAATATATATTTTCAGGAAAATAAATCTATAAGAAAACTGAAATAAAGTCTCATAAATGAAAACAAACTTGTAAGAAAAATGCGTTGTAATTGAAAAAACTAACTTGAATATACTGTGAAATGTTTTGAGGTGTGTTATCTCGGTGGTTTGTCTCCAAGGCTAGTGAATAGTTTGAATGTGAAACATGCAACTTTAGCAGTTTTTTAACTTCTTTTATATTTTTTTTGCACTTGAATTTAATTGGTGGAAATGATGGACATGGACTGCAATGGATTTATTTTTCATGTGTGACCAAGATTGATTTGGATATGATCCAATGGGTGGGAATTTATTTTTGTTGATCCATGTTCTTTTATTTGTTTTAATGGAAAATAGAATAGGTTGAGTTTCATTTATTGAATTTATTGGGTGGGTGTCATTTATTGAACATAGTGGGTTTAAATGTTGTTATTGAGTGGGTGTTATTTATTGAACACAATAGGTTTAAATGTTGAATAAGACAACAGTTATGGATGACATGCATTAACTTTTATTATGTGTGGGTATGGATATGCACTTGGGATAGATATCATTAGTTTTGATCAATGGGGTTGAAGTGACTGCCACTTTGTACTTCTGGAATAGACCATTTCAAAAGGATTTATGGTTTTATGAGTTTTCTAGTTGAGACAATATTATTTGTACTCTTAATACTTAACAGGATATTTATGGACAGTTTTGGGCCAATGTTTTGGGAAATTTTGGACATAATTTAAAATATATTTAGACTTTATGCTATTTGTTTTTGTCTAATTATAAGTTGCACATATCTCAATTTTTGGTGGGTTGGTGGTACTAGTACTATAACAATTACTCATTCCTTCACAACATTAGACATCTCTCCCGTACTAATATATTTGTTTCCATTATTGATATGCAAATCCGTGGATTCCTTTACACAAGGCACAAACATCCTCACTTGCATATTACGTGCAATAACCTATATATATACAAATACAACAATGAGTGGATAGTGGTAAACACCACTTGTCTCGAGCCTTATGTTAGGAATTCTCCATTACAATTACAGTTTGATCTAGTTTTTATTAAGTTTTTTTACCTGGTTAATTGTACTTGACATTTTTTAATCATATTTTTAACTCCACCTTTTACTACTTTGACGCATATTTTTTTTTCTAGTATAACAATTTTTAATTATTCTCATTTTTATTTTCTTTCGTTAACTTTGATAGGTGGCCATTAACAAATGGCAGGGTAAATCTATAAAATTATAATTTAAATATGCTTTTATCATGTCATTTAGATAATTAAAGAAGTGAGTGGTGTGAATTCTATTCATTGATTTAGTGGTGGAAAATTAGAATATACTAATATTCTCAAATTTACACCATCAAATCAAAATTTGTAATTAACAAAATAATTGAATTTCTTAATTTCAATATGGCGATGAAAAAATTAAATGGATAATAAAATTTTAATTATTATAGAATATTTCATAATATTTTTAATAGTAGCTATAAATTGAGGGTTACAAATTAAAGTTATAAATTATCATTTATCTACTACTCTTTTTTCTTTATATATTGATAAACTCGAAGAGTGGCTAAATTTACAAGATGGACATGGTGTTCACTTGGGAGAGTTTGTTATGATGATGGCCTTGTATTGATTGCTAAATCATCACATGAATTGTAGATGCACCTATATGCCCCGGAGTATTTTTATAGAACAGTGGGGGTGAAATCCAATACGAGAAAAGAACAAAATAATGATTTTCTCTTATAAAAGTAAGCATAAATAGCATGCCTTATTCTTTGAAGGAAACATTATTCAAAAATCAACTGAGTACAAGTACCTCAGGATTGATTTCAACAAGCTTAATTAGGAGGGCTAGAGAAAAAAGAGAGGTAGAATTATGGGATTAAAAAATGATTAATTTTCTTTTAAAACTCCTATTTTGTGTAGTGATATGTATGAGTGTGAATTGTGTCCTAGCAACACCCTCGTTTCAAAATAGAAACCTAGTGTCACTGGGGGAGAAATACCATACCACGTGTACTCATATTGGAGGATATATATTGAGGACAAAATGACATAATATATTGAACATATAATAGGGGTAAGGATTTTTATATATTGTGTATAAAAAATAAAGCTCAAAGTTAATGAAAAAATATAAATGGCTATAAAAAATGTTAATGAAAAAATATAAATGGCTATAAAAAATTTTAATGAAAAATGGATACCTACAATATCTAGTGAAAGTAGGGCTTTCTTAAATTGGGAAGGTGTGTTGCATTCGTACTAGTATGTAATTAAATAAAGTTATTTTTAGAGGTATTTTACAATATGTAGTCAAATTAAGGGTATTTTGTAGTGTGCCACAAACACACATGCTATGTAAGAGGATTATTGACTTAAGCTCCCTTGATGGAAAGAAATTGAGAAAATCTAAAACACTTGATCATTAGCAAGTTCAAAATAAAAATTTCAATTCCTTATGAGATAATGTTGAGTGAAACAGGAGTGGTTCCCATTAAAGCAATTGCAATGTTGTGTCTCATTATATATCTAAAAATAATTCGGTTAATGACAATAGGTATATGGCTTAAATTTATCTTCAATCAAGGATATTTAATCAAGGGGTTAGTGAAATAAAGAAAACATCGATGGGAAAATCAACAAATGGATGAAAAAATGGAATATCTACCTCTATGCATGTCTCACAAATAGCAAGGAGTTAAATAATTTTGTTATGAAGAAGTTCTGTAAATGTATATGGGGAAAAGAGTTGGGTAGAAAGAAGAGTATTATGTTGAGGAATTCAACCCCACCCGTGATCTCCAAAAAGAAGAGTACAATGGAACTAACATTATGTGGAGAGTAAATATTCTTATTACTAAATTAAGAACCAACTTTCTTCAACTTTGGTGTAAAACATGATGGTGGAAAAAACATAAAAAATCTTGGGAATAACGGGTGTGTAATTTTTGCACTTCTGGGCCAGTGGAATTGAAGAAGAAAAAAAATAGAATTTGATGCTTGCAGAGACATCAATAATAGTTATGAAAATATGTTAGCATTTGTCCCTTGGAATTGATATTTTAGTGAGGGGAAAGGATGGACCAACTCATTATCAATTTCAATAAGAAGATGATTTAATTGCAAAAATTGAACTGCAAGGAGGATGATGGTCCCATAGACTATATTTAGTCTCGTGGAGCTTAAAATATCATTCATTCATTCCTTTTAATTAATATAATTAATAAAAAAAATATAATATGAATACGTGTCTAATTTTGGATGCTAAAATATCATTCATTCATTCCTTTTAATTAAATTGATTAATTAAAAACAAATATCATATGAATATGTTTCTAATGAATAAGTGTTATGGATTTGTTAGTAGGTGTTATTAGTAAGCCATTATATTGACCTTGTAACAAAACTTATTAAAATGTTAAAAACCTAGATTATAATATAGAGCTAAATTTGTATGGTTAAAAATAATGTTACATTTTTTTAAAAATATATTTAACTCATATTAATTTTTATAATAATAATAAAATAAAACTAAAATTATAATTTAATAATCAATAGTTATTAGGTAGATGCTAAAGATTTAGCTTCTGTGGAATATGCCACAATATTCAAAATAATATTGATAGATCAAGGGTTCAAATTGTGAATACTCGTTTAATTAATTTATCTCCAATTAATTAATTAAATAATATGTCATATCAACACATGTCATACTGAGCATGTGGTATTGATAAATCATGGTATTGGCCAATGGTATTGTAAAAAAACCTATTTACAAAATGAAGATAAATATCCATGGTTAAGAATATTTTTAAATATTTTTAAAATGTATATGTTTAACCCAGATATTAATTATTTTTATAACTAAAAATAATAATAGTGTGAAGAAATATTTCGGTGATAATCACATGATAGATAATCACTGAAATATTTATTAACACATATGATATGGATCAGAAGCCTAAATTGAGTTTATAATATATATATATATATATATATATATAATTGGATTAATTTTTATGATTTTTTAAAATTAGACTAAGTGTTTTATTTCTTATAATAAATTGATGTCTATTTACATGTACAACTATTTAATTTATATACCTATACTAATTTTTAATCTTGACAATGTTAAATATAACATGAACATCACATTAATCTTTTAAATTTATTAAGTATTTAACAATCATTTATTAACTATTTTTCAACCATTTAATTACGTCGATAAGTGTTGCTCTGCAAGGTTTGGCTGTGAAAATTTGGCCAGTCCCAGAGGTTGTTTTTCTTCATCCTCCTCCAAATAAAAAATTGTCATGTGGGCCTAGTAGAGTCACTTTTATTTTTTAATTCATTCATCCAATACTACAGAAACATCTGTGACTTCCGCGACTTCCTCATATATAGTAGCTTCCTCGCCTGTAAACTCCACTAGATCCACTTCTACGATAGCGTTGGGATTAATAATCACATGAATATCGTGCAATAGGTTCCTCTTGATAACTTGATCAGTGGTCATGGGACCGAAACTAGTAGCATTCTTCATGCCTTTATCTTCACGGGGATTCAAAATTGAGCACCAGGTTGTTGCTAGCTTCAAAGGAAAACTGCCAGAGTATGGCATACATCTAGCTCTTAGTCCTGCCCTCCAAAGTTTCCAATAGTGTTGCAATGTGTCTGGATTGAAGTGAGTGGTGATAGAAATTCTAGCAGAAGATGATGGGAAGTGGGTAGGTGATGTTATCAAAGAGGGATTGGGATCGATTCCATTCCATGGGAAAAAGTACGAGTAATTGAGGTCCCCCATGAAGGCCTTGATCATGGGATTATGATAGTAACTCCATAGCCATATCAATGTCATACCATCATTTCCCATTGCATTATGACAGTAATTCCATAGCCACATTGATGTTGCACCAGCATTTCCTATAATATCATCCACTGACCTAATTATAAAATCCCTTCTCCCCATCCAATGTCGACCGCTATTGTTCGATTCATATTCTTCCTATGCCTAGACTTGGTTCATAACATGAGGAACATGTGCAGTCCACAAATTCATATACTATAATGAAAATAACCTCTAGTGGAGTTTAGAACAAAGGTTTTAGTGCTATCAATTTGGGAAAATTTGTCAAAAAAATATCTTCTAAAAAAATTGTTTGTAGTAGTTGATGTTTTAGCATATCTTATAATGAAACTTCATCATAAATAAAAAATCTGGGCAACCGGAGGTTTTAGCAAATATTTTTTTAGCAGTTCACTTCATGTAAAAATAGCACGTGTGCACTAAATATATAAAAGCATTGGGGCTATATACATAAATATTAGCACTAAGGCTTTTAATGCAAAGAACACCATGGCATAAAATGTATATTTCTGTAATGCATTTATATTAATAAAACATCGTGAGACGATATTTTATTTAAATGACAGGGCATAAAAAAAAATTTATTTTATTTAAACTTACAACATTGATGCGTATGATTCAAATAAAAGCATATGTGCACTACTAATATAAAATAATTGGTGCTATTAATTTGAGTAATCACTAGGGATGAAAAATAATATTTTGTAGAACTAGGGTGCTATCTCTATGAAAGAACTAGTGATTTAAGGATTACAATGCACCGGGATATTAATTGCAAACAATATCGGTGCTTGAAAAATTGAACACCTTAGTGCTATCATCTTTAAAAAGGAATTGACCAAGAAAAAAATATGTTGTAACAATGCTTTTATATAACATAATGCACCAGTGTGTGTTTTTGTTATGGACGCACTATTTTGTCTTATGGAATTTTCTCTTTTTTGGAAAAATCGACCCATGACAGCACGATTATTATGATTTTTTAAATCTGTTATTCATCAAAAAATAGGCATATATCTTGTAATAGTATTCATGTAAATTAAAATTTGATTAGTAAATTTGTATATGATATTTGAGGTAATTTTTTATATTATCAGATTTCGCATCTCTTCATAATATATATATATATATATATATATATATATATATATATATATATATATAATCAGTGGTGTATCATTTCACAACGACATTGGATACCATAATATAATAAATTAAAATGTATATTATATATCAATAAGAGGATATTTGTCATATAAAATGAGGTTTTTATTGGTAACCCATTTTTTTTCAATTGGGACACTATGTCCATTACATTAAATAAAAAGTATGATTTTCACAGACAATTATTTGAAAAAATATAGCTTAAATTGATATCCAAATACATCATCATCCTTCACTAGAAGTAAAAGGTGAAAATGTGAATTTGGGTTACACATTTTGCCCAATTTTGAGAAAAAAAAAAAAAAAAACATTTTTTTTTGTTGTTCAAATTTCTGCAAGGCAAAATAAATTTTGAGTTTAGAATTTCATTTTGCGATAAAAGTAAAAGTTGTCAGAAATTTTATTATATTTCTATAACTTATTTTTTGGAATTTTTTATACACATTTGTTATGCAACTTAGCATTTCTTTGAGTGTGTGTTCTTTAACAATCAAAGGATTCATAAAAGTTCATGTTCAAACACGTTGGTGTATTCTTTTAAAACTTTGTGTTTTTGAGAAACAAAATGTGTTACAACAATCTAGACAGAGTCTACTTTGTTTAAGTTATATTTACGAAACAAAATAATGCATATCATAATTACTAGAATTTTTTTAACTGATTCAATATGAAAAAACTTCATATTTTGAATATGTTTCGACTCGCAGAAAATGTCTCAACATATAAGTTATAAACTAAAAATCTAAGAAATACCCATTACAAATGACAAACCAATGTAATGCACCATAATTTTTCCCATTTTTTTTGTAGTGTATTTTGAAAGATATAGAATATAGATTCCACTTAATAATAGTGACCTTCAAAAATTGTTTACACCCATTTTATTACAAAATTAATTAAAATTAGTAAATATTTATGATATTCCATAAAAGTTATATTTTCAGAAAGTAGAATGAATTCTAAAAATTATTGTCGTGGTTCCGACAGTTAATTCATGAAGTTTCATGGAGTTTAATCAGGCGAAATTTGAAGAAATGTGTTCAAAGCTCGGCTCTGCGTAATTGCAGACGTGTAAGTTCGGCTGAACTTTTAAAAAAATTTCGGCTGAATTGCTTTTTTCCCTGACGGCCCATCAAGTCTAACGACACAAAAGTTTGGACGAAATTTTAATTGACTTTACGTTGGCCATAAAATTCAACGAAGCCCCTAAAAAAAAACATTTCATAGAAATATAAATAGGCGTAAATGCATTCATTCTTTTTGCATAATTTTGTAGATTATTTCATTTCGTCTGATTTTGCAAAGGATTTTTTTTGGGCTTAGTTCTCAAAGGACTCTTTTTGGCTTAATATTCAAAGGAATTTTTTTGGAGGTATGTGATACATTTTTTGGATGCTTTTTGGGCTTAATTTTCAAAGGACATTTTTTTTTAAGGTATTTTGTTTTTAGAGGTTTTAGCCTTAATTTTCAAAGCACATTTTTTGGGAGGTATTAGTTTTTTAGAGGTTTTAGGACTTAGTTTTCAAAAGACATTTTTTGGACTTTTTTGGCCTTAATTTCGAAAGGTCTCTTTTTAGTCTTAATATTCAAATGACATTTTTTGGTGGTATTTTTTAAAGTGATGTTTTTCTAGTGCCTTTTTGAGCTTAATTTTCAAAGGACATTATTTGGAGGTATTTTGTTTTTAGATACATCTATTTTAAAGGTTTTTGGACTTAATTTTCAAAGGACATTTTTTGGAGGTATTTTTGAAGTGACATTATTTAAGAAGTTGGGCTTAATTTTCAATTGACATCTTTTGGAGGTATTTTTTGAAGTGACATTTTTTTAGAGTATGTGCTTTGGATTGAAGTAAATCTTTTATAATGATTTTTTAAAATGAGTTTTTTTCTAACTTAAAATGATTTTTTTTATAGGACTTGGAAGGAAATATTTTTAGCCTCATTTCAATTTTAGAAGACATTTTTTTCTTGAATTTTTTAAGGTAAGTGTTTTGCATTGAAGTATGTCTTTTGTGAAAAAAAATTAAAATGAGTTTTTTTTTAAATTAAATCTTTTGTGATGCTTTTTTAATTGAGTTTTTGTTTAAATTTTTGAAGAAAATTTTGAACTTCACACTCAATTATCATGGAAAAATGAAGGAATTGCAAGAGAAAATATGATCGAACAAGAGACCTTGAGGAACGTAGAGAAAAGGGGAGATAATATTGAAAAAAAAGAGAGAAGAATGCTAAAATATTGAAAGGTAAAATTAACCTCAACTAGAAGTTGAAGCAAGTATGTAAATGTAAATATTACAAATTTGATGTTTAAAATTTTCCTAGTGTAAATTGTGAAGCTTAATTTTTATTTGGTTACCTAATTTGAAAAATATTTTACAATATAAATAGAGAGAGATATTCCTTAAAACATTGACGATGAGATGAAAATTTTGAAAGAGAAAGTGAAAGAGATATTGAAGCAATGATTGAAGGTGGTGAAAATGTTGAAAGAAATCCAAGTGAGGAAATTGAATCAACAAGTATGTATATATATACGCTGAACACATGCACGTATTATTGAAATTATACATATTTATTTATTTAGTTATTTATTGAATATGTAGACTTATTATGTATTATTAATTCAAATATGTACAGATGAAATCAATATTGATGATGAGATGTTAGAAAATTTTGGCACTCACGCATATGGAGATAAAAAAATCTTACCATGTTATAAAATATCATGTTAAACACATTTTTGATTCGTTCTTCATAAAGGAAAATGTGGCAATTCAAGCCCAATTATTCAAAGTTATATTAACATTAAGGAAATTAAAAGAAGCTACGACTTTACTGGGTATTCGAAAATCAACAAAAGATTTTAAAAAAATGAAGAAAAATGTGATACAAAATTTAAATAGTGATATAAATTCAATTAGAATATCTAGACGAAAAATGTTTTATATGCACGTAGAGAAGTACATATGGTAGTGGTTTCATCAAATACTAAAGAGAATCGCTTGGTAAAATATATGGCATGAGCATTAGGAACCTCACAAAAAAATTTACACAAACATAGAAAATTTCAATTGCAAATAGATGTAAATGATGAGATCGCTTCTTGGGAAGCTATTTGTAGGCTACCATACAAAGATAGACTTGGAGAAAGTGTTAAAAGAATAATATATGAATATTGGATGAAAAATTCATGTGTTTCACTAAAAGCAAGGATTGTGATGCGAAGAAGAATAACAAGAAATCAGTACGAAGAACATCCAAAACATTTCTTATACACCACTCACATAGAGTTGTTCAATAAGTTCAAAGAAGAGAATCAGTGATTTTTTGCAACAAAAACCATGGTATGTAAAACCTATCCCCATACACAACATCTGTTGTTGTCGTTATCATGTGGAATTTCAGTTATATTGTGACACATTCCTTAATTTTGGTAAATTTTTTTGGAGAGATTCACCTCCTCCTTCCACTATCCATGATTTCATATCTCAAATTTTATTTGGAAGAGAAAGCCATGAATTATTTTACCAAAATAAATGTGTTGGTGGTAAAAAAATGCGATTATTGTGGAAATTTGACTAAATTTCAAAACAAATATCATAGTAATATAAATTATCAATCATTTTCCAACATGAAAGTGAAATGGAACATATATGAATATATCCATACATTGATTCAGGTTTCAGGTGCTAGAAGAATTTATTTACAAGAACAAGAAATTTTTGTGATAGATTTTTTAAGAAAGTTTGAGGCAGGAATTTATAAATACACCAAGCATTCCCATAGATCTCAATGGCGAGACTTGCAGTTCAAAAAATTGCATGACTTTTTTCCACTAGGGACCATTTTTTCAGTAATTGATTTTGTAGAAAACTACAAATTTGTTCCACAAAAATAAATTGGGAGTGAATACTATCATTCTGACCAAGTCTCCATGCTTGTCCATATTCTATATAGACATTCTCAAAAAAATGTTGATCATATAGAAAGCATGAGATAAAGTCAACATGTTATTAAATAATATCACTTTTATATCGATGATTATCATACACATGATATATATTTTGTACAACACTATTTTGGAAATATTTATGAATCCTTCAAAAGTCATGGAATAAAATTCAATGAACATTTGATATGGTCAAATGGATGTGCAGGTTGATTCAAATCTTCACGATCATTATTTTGGTTGTGTCATCTTGATATGTAAACCTGCATTAAACATTGTTGGAATTTCTTTGATACTGGTCATGGAAATGGAGAACATGATAGTGCAAGGGCATGCATAAAATGAGCACTTTGAAGATATCAAATAGACCCCTCTGCAAACCAACTTGTCTAAGCTAAAGAAGTTCTTCAATTGTGCATCGCTACACTAATCCATGAGACTAACCAATCAAGGGAAGTGCGAAGGTACATTCAATTTAATTTTTATTGGAATTCTAATTTCAAACAATGTGAATTTATCACAATGATTATCTTTGATGGTATTTTGATATCATATTTAAATTCTTATTTGAATTTTCCATATAAGTTTTTTTTGGAATATTGGGGTCGAAGATGTAGATAGATCCATTGGAAATGGCATTGAAACAATAAAAGGGACTTGAAAATTGCATTTAATTAAAACAAAGTTGTCCACAAATGTGTTTGCATTGGATAAAAGAAAATATTCTTATTTTTGTCATGTTTGCATAGAGAACATAGAATCCAATGATGCTTGTGAAAAAAAAATGTATGTCATAGATTGGCAATATACAAAGTTAAATACAAAGGGGAAAATGTCCATTGCAAGATTTGAAGAAATGCAATCAGAGGAGACTACAATATCATCTGATGGTGAAAGAGTTTATGATCTTGTTAGATATGGTTACAGCTCAATTTCTTGCAAATGATAGATATCTAGAAATAGATAATAAAATAAAGTACATGTATGTTAATTTTAATTTTAATTTTTCATGTTAATTATGATCTAAATTTAAATACGTAAGTTTGTTTTGTTGTGAAGGAGACATTTTTGTTGTAATTGCACCTACTATGAATAGTGAAAATGTGAAGTATTATTTGATTCATTGCACTAAACAAAAGATGAAATTACTAGAAAACTATAATGATCACGGGTTTACATATGCAAAGGGTATATTATACTGAAAGGTTATTTTTTCAAGAAAACTAATCAAAGTGGGGATATTGTTTACTTTTAGGGCTATGAAGATGATGTCATAAGTTGTCAATATAGTCACTTGGTGTGTGCAGCACGCATAAAGTTGATAGAAGTTCAATCAAATAAAAAAAAGAAAATTAATAAATGGAAAATGTCAAAATTTGATCATGAATGGATCATTGAAGATGAGATTCCATTGGATTTTTTTTATTGAACTGGCCAACAATTTCTTCTCTCTGGATTCATATTTTAGAACTTTCAAAACTCAACTAAAAATTGAACTTCCTTTTTATGCTATCTGTACAAGTGTTTGCACATGTACATTATTTGGGTACATGCACACGAGAAATTTATACATGTGTACACATACACATGTCTGAATTAGCTAGTCTAAATGATTTCATACATTATCCGGTACAATTTGTCATAATGTCATTATTGCAAAATGTACATATTTGTGTATCTAGCATAGTTGATATAATGAAAATTTGAAGTTCCATGATTTTTTTTTAGATGTGCATGTCTATTTGAAGTATATTATAATATTCATTCTTGAATGAAAAATGTGTGGTACGTGTTTTGTAATTTCCATTCTACTATCAACTAAAAGTAACTTTTCTATGTGCATTGATGAAAAATGTTGCACGTAGTGGATATATATGTTCTAGAATTCAATTTTAAAATTTTATGATTGTTTGACACATCTGAGAAGACCTAGAATCTTATGATCATTTTTAGATATATATACATCGATATGTATTGTACTTCAATCTTTTTAACATATATTCAAACATGTACTTAAATCATTTTTATGTACATATATTCACGTGAAAATTTTTTTTGTTTGTAAAATGACAACTCGAATTTTAAAAACAAAACATTATATCAAAATCACATGCCAAATGTAGTTCAATTATCCAATAAAAAAAAACATTATATCACAATCACATGCCAAATGTACTTCAACCATCCAATACTTTATTTTTAGAAACAAAACATTATATCACAATCACATGCCAAATGTACTTCAACAATCCAAAACTTTATTTTTAAAAACAAAACATTATATCAAAACATTACTTCACATGCCAAATGTAGTTCAACTATCCAATAAAAACAAAACATTATTTCACAATCACATGCCAAATGTAGTTCAACCATCCAAAACTTTAGTTTTAAAAACAAAACATCATATCACAACATCACTTCACATGCCAAATGTAGTTCAACCATCCAAAACTTGATTTTTAAAAAAAAAACATTATATCACAACATTACTTGACATGCCAAATGTAGTTCAACTATCGAATAAAAGAAAAACATTATATCACAATCACATGGAAAATGTAGTTCAACCATCCGAAACATGAGTTTTTAAAACAAAATATTATATCACAAGATTAGTTCACATGCCAAATGTAGTTCAACTATCCAATAAAAATAAAACATTATATCACAATCACATGCCAAATTTAGTTCAACCATCCAAAAATTGAGTTAAAAAAAAAAAAAACATTATATCACAACATTACTTCACATGCCAAATGTAGTTCAACTATCCAATAAAAACAAAACATTATATCACAATCACATGCCAAATGTAGTTCAACCATCCAAAACTTGATTTTTAAAAACAAAACATTATATCACAACATTAATTCACATGCCAAATGCAGTCCAACTATCCAATAAAAAAAAAACATTATATCACAATCACATGCCAAATGTAGTTCAACTATCCAATAAAAACAAAACATTTTATCACAATCACATGCCAAATTTAGTTCAACCATCCAAAACTTGATTTTAAAAAAAAAAAAATTATATCACAATATTACTTCACGTACCAAATGTAGTTCAACTATCCAATAAAAAAAACATTATATCACAATCACATGCCAAATGTAGTTCAACCATCCAAAACTTGATTTTTGAAAACAAAACAGTATATCACAACATTACTTCACATGCCAAATGTAGTTCAACTATCCAATAAAATAAAAACATTATATCACAATCACATGCCAAATGTAGTTCAACCATCCAAAACTTGAGTTTTAAAAAGTAAACATTATATCATAACATTACTTCACATGCCAAATGTAGTTCAACCATCCAAAACTTGAGTTTTAAAAACAAAACATTATATATCAAAACATGTGATCACATGCCAAATGTAGTTCAACTATCCAAAATATGGTTTGTAATTCGATATTTCCATCAAGAGAGATTCATTTTACATTTTTAACAAGTGTATAAAATGACAACTTGAATTTTAAAAACAAGGCATTATGTCACAATCACATGCCAAATGTAACTATCCAAATTTAAAATCATTCTTGACAAGAGTAAATGTATTTTAAAACTATATATCCAAACATTAAAATATGTTCAAAATTTGTATATCACATGAGCAATAAAAGTGTCTATATATATATATATATATATATATTTCAATGTATAGTACATTAGAAGTATCAAGTCATATATAGAAAAATAAATACATGATTGCATCTAGATAAGACTATATATATAAAAGCTAATTTAAGACTAAATGTATCAAATATAATGTTACACACATGTGCATCATCCATCATATACAGATGGATCTAGTGTCTCTCCCAAAAAAGCCTTGATCCTCGAGCTATCCTGTGAAGCATGGGGAACCTGTACACAATGTGTACAAAGATTAAAATTTAATATTTTAAAAATAAATGAGAATATAAAAATTCATGTAAAAAAACAAACTGAAAAAAAAAAAATAAAAAAAAAATCATGCAATACCTCATGAGGTTCCCTCTCCATTGTGTTTTGTTTCTCGTCCATTAAAAATTCCTCCATAAGAACATCTTCTATAGTAAACTGTATAATATACATGTACATATATATATATATATATATGAAAAAATTTCAAATGAAAATGCATATATAAACTAATTTTCAATAATATTAAAAAAAAAGTTAGACAACTTATTCAAATGGTTCAAATGGTGTGGATGTTCCTATCTCCATCATACACTCCATCGGTAGAGTCTGTGGAGAAGGGAAATCATCTCAATGAACCTAAAATTCAAAAATTTTAAAAGTATAAAATAACTCAAGATCTAGATCTCAATTTATAATAAAAAATTTGAACTTGAATTTATAACTTATAACTTAAACATATATTTAAGTGAAAAATTGAATACTTGTGATGGTGGATCTAGCACATCTCCTAAGGGTGGTTCCAAAAGAAAATCTCCAGAAACCTAAAATTCAAAAACTTTAAAATAACTCAAGATCTAGAGATCTCATTTTTTAATGGAAATTTTGAGCTGGAATATATAACTTAAAAACATACTTAAAATAAAAAAAATTCATACTTTTGATGGTGGATTTGGCACATCTCCTAAGGAAGAAGAAGGTACTGCCATCCCAAAAACATCAAATGGAATCAGAATCTGTTAGCATTTAATTATATATACATTTACATGTGTGAAAATTTATTTATTTTAAAAACATGTCATAATGTTTCAATATATAGAATAATGGATAAAAAATAATTCTACATCATCATGTTCACTTAAAAAACACTAACATTTTCCAACATATCTTGATGGTGAGAACCATCTTGATTGTGTGATTGATGGTGAGACCCATCTTGATTGTGTGAACTAGAGGCTCTGACCATGATATTAACATCATCTTCTTTCATCAAGCGTGATAACTGCAAATGGTGTTAACATATAATGATACATTTTTGTTAGGTTAATGTATACAAATAAATTTATGTCTATATGTATTTATTATAAATTGTAAATGTGTTAAAATAATCACCCTAACCATTAACACATACCGATTCCATGCCCTCTTTCTCATGAATAATTAGGTCATGTCAACCGTTTTGACAATTTTTTGCATATGTTCTAAGATCTTCAAAAATCATATTGTCTATCTATTCATCTGTATAATACACGAAATTAGCACGTGCATTATCATGTGCTCTTTTTTGATTCAGACAAACATCAACTCCACCCAGTCCACTCTGAACATTGTCAATGGTAGGATCCCTTGCTTCTCGACTAATTTGAGAAGTGGAATCCATATTTGACCGCAAAGGTTCGACATGAAGAGGTCTAATATCCAATGGTGGCTCAGGGCAAGGAAACTCAGCATCACGCCTAGCGTCTGTAAGGTCACACAATAAACCTTTCCTAGGACCAAAAAATTCAGAGGGAAGGTCATTATAATTGGGTTTCATTCCCAAAAATAATTCTACATAAAATAATTTTTCAAAATAAATCAGAACCTCATCATTGCATGGGAGTATTTCATAGGCAGCAAGGTGCCTATCATATAAATAACCAGCTATATCAGGGTGCTTGAAATATTGCACCTTTAGCATCTTTCTTTTTAGCACTTATTTGAAATTAAACATGGACTTGGCCATCTCTGTTGTAGCTCTTTGTTTAACAACCTCCCATGTATCGGGACCCATCACTGTTTCCTTTATTTTTCTCATCACTTATACAAAATATCAGTGGTTGGCCGAAGCTTTAGGTACACATTTTCTAGTTTGCTTAAAGAGTGAGTAACTATTTCCAAGATTTGTTGAATATCAGTAAGGATTTTCAAAGACACGAGATATCTCTTCAATTTTGAATGAATATGTTGACACCTTTATAAGGTGCATTGCTACATGTTTGATTCCCAAGGTATATTGGAAATGTCAGATGGATAAGTCGTCGTTGGTGTACAATCTTCTTCTTGAATGACGCGTTCTGTCCTACGTCTTTTTTGAGTAACATTTGGAGAAACATTTTCACCCTCTGCATCAAAATATAGAATTTTGTATATTAAAAAATAATGTAAGCAAATTTGCACAAATTGAATGAAAATAATATTTAGATTGATGGCCACCTCAATATGGTTGGCTAGCATATTTCCCACCCTGAGACTGTTGAGAACCAGAATGACCACCGATTGGTTGAGAACCAACATTACCGTCCATTGATTGGCCTATGGGAGAATTCATATCACCACCATCACGCAATTCACCACCACCTATTGATGTCCCTCTAAGGGAATGTGTACCGCCACCAAGATCACGAGACGAGAGGGAGGCTTCACAAAAATATGAATTTATAATCAATTCAAAAATGCATTCATACATATAAATACATGCACATATTCATTGATTAAATTGCATGAACCATACCATGATTTCGTGAACCATGGCCATGCTCCATTGATGGAGTAGACACCCTTGTCCTCCTACCTCCTAAAAAATAAAAAATGAAAGTTATTAAAAACTAATTTAACTCAAAAAATTGATAAAAAAAAAATTCCATATGTACACACATGTATGTATGGAGATAAGATTATATTTAAATACCATGAACATCCCTCGATCCAAGATCCCCCTCTCTCATAGAAATATGGGATTCTATTAATATTCACCTTTCATCCTCCATGATATATATGGATATATCTACATTGGACATTTACAATTTTTTTTAAATTATAAAATTTATGTAAAACACAACTTCCAAAGCACTAATTGATGTTTGAAACTCAATTTAAGAAAAAAAATTATAAAAATTTTAAGTTCACCAAGTTGCGCTTTACATGGTGTGAGCACACTTGGTATATAATTGAAAAAAATGCATGGTCATTAAAAAACACATGTGAAACTCCATTTAAAGAATTTTTTTTTAAGTCCTGACATTTTAATTTTATAAAAAATGCAAATTTCACCAAGTTGCAAATGTGAAGTTCACCAAGTTTCAAATGTGAAGTTCACCAGGTTGCGCTTTACATGGTGGGAGCGCACTTGGTATATAACTGAAAAACGCACATGGTCGTTAAAAAAGACACATTTATAAGTAAAAACACACACATATCAAAGATATGTTACAATGTCCATCAAGAAATTTTCAAGGAAAATGTCTCAACACTTATTCATCTTTGAGAGATGAATATTGAATTTTTGAAGAAGAGCATCTCAACACTAATTCATCTTTGAGAGATGAATCTTGAATTGGAATTGTCTCATATAATAATAATTCATATTTTATAGATTAATCTTGAATTGGCATTTCACCATGCAATATATCACCAAACATCTTATTAGCATTTGCAAAATGTCTTATACTAAAAAATTGAAATTGGCTAACAATATTCCATGTAGTTGTTTTAGCCTCTCCTTCTTAACTTGGTACACGCCTTTCATTTCATTACACACAAGTTCAGAATTGGTGAAAACTACAATTCCATTTGATCCATACTCCTTAGTTGTTCCCAAGCCTTCTATCAATGCAATATAATGTACCTCGTTGTTTGTTGTTCTTCCTGGTATATTCATTTTCCTTTGGAGGCCTTGCAAATCACAATATTGCAAAGAACATATGTAATCACTACTTTCCCTAGATTGGGATAGAAAGAAACATATATACATAACATCCATTTTTCAACAATATTTAGTTGGTTTTTTTATCCCTAAAAAAAAACAAAATTCAATAAAATATACTAAATTAACATTTATTGTAAATGCATGGGAGAAATGACATGTGCATGGTTTGTCGTAAAATTTGTCTTAAAGTTTATGGGAGAAATCGCATCTAGAAAGAAATCACATCTAGAACTGACATTCCTTAAATATTCCCTTGCCTAATGTTTAAGGGAGAAATGGCATGTAAATGGTTCCAAAAACACTAGTAAATTATGCCTTAAAGTTTATCATAGAAATGACATGTTCATTGTTATCCTTAAAATTTTCCTTGAGTTTATGGCAGAAATGGGAGAAATGACATCCTTAAAGTTTGCCTTGAGTTTATGGGAGAAATGACATGTATGCACATGGTTATCCTTAAATTTTGCCTTAAAATTTATGCTAGAAATGACATGTACATGGTTATCCTTAAAATTTGCCTTGAGTTTATGGGAGAAATGGGAGAAAAGGCATGTATGTACATGGTTATCCTTAAATGTTTCCTTAAATTTTATGGGATAAATGACATGTATATGGTTATCCTTAAATTTTGCCTTGAGTTTATGGGAGAAATGGGAGAAAAGGCATGTATGTACATGGTTATCCTTAAATTTTTCCATAACGTTTATGAGAGAAATGACATAGAAATGACAGGTACATGGTTCCAAAAACAATAGAAAATGCCTTAAATTTTATGGGAGAAATGGCATGTACAGGAGTGGATTAATGAAGAACTTCTATTTAGATTTGTTCCAGAGATTGATTGTATGGGCATTTACTGGATATGTCACCTTTGAGAAAGGATGAGATCCAGAGGCTACCTGGCCCTTTACAGACTCTGCCTTTAGAACTTGTAGAAGTTAACACTCAACAGACAGACTAAAATCCTATGGAAGTTCAACCACTTTAGGTTCAGTTTTTAGGCCTTAAAGTTTGGCTTGAATATTAATGGGAGAAATCCTTGAGTTTGGGGGAGAAATGACATGTGCATGGTTTGCATTAAAGTTTTCCTTAAATTTTATGGGAGAAATCATGTCTAGAAATGACATTCCTTAAATTTTTCCTTGCCTAGAGTTTAAGAGAGAAATAACATGTACATGGTTTTCCTTGAATTTTTCCTTCAGTTTTTGGGAGAAATGACACATGGATGGTTTAAATTTTTCTTTAAAGTTTACGGAAGGAATGGCACATGTATGGAAGAAATGACATGTGCATGGTTTGTTTTAAATTTTTCCTTAAAGTTTATGGTAGGAATGACACATGTATGGGAGAAACGACACATGTGCGTGTTTTTCCTTAATGTTTATGGGAAAAATTACATAGAAATGACATGTACATGGTTCTAGAAACACTAGAAAATTCTAGAAATGACATGTACATAGGGGAAATGACATGTTGTTCTTCCTGTGTTATTCATTTTCCTTAAAGTTTTCCTTGAGTTTATGGGAGAAATTCCTGAGTTTGTGGGAGAAATGACACATGTACATGGTTGTGTTTTTACCTTCGTTGTTATTCCCGGTATATTCATTTTCCACCTTGGGTTTATGGGAGAAATCCTTGAGATTGTGGGAGAAATGACACATGTACATGGTTTTCTTTAAAGTTTTCCTTAAAGATTATTCATTTTCCTTAAATTTTTCCTTGAGTTTATGGGAGAAAGCCTTGAGTTTGTGGGACAAATGACACATGAACATAGTTTTCCTTAAATTTTATGGGATAAATGACATAGAAATGACACGTACATGGTTCCAAAAACACTAGCAAATGCCTTAAATTTTATCGGAGAAATGGCATGTACAAAAATGGATATTACAATAAAGAACTTCTATTAAGATCTCTTATATAGATTGACTGTAGGGGCATTTACTGGATATGTCACCTTTAAGAAAGGATTAGATCTAGAGGCTACCTGGACCCTTACAGACTCTGCCTTTAGAACTTGTAGAAGTTAATACTCAACAAACTGACTCAAATTCTATGGAATTTCAACCACTTTAGGTTCATTTTTTAGGCTTTAAAATTTTCCCTGAATTAATGGGATGCCTTGATTTTGTGGGAGAATTGACATGTGCATGGCTTTCCTTAAATTTTTCCTTAAAGTTTATGTGAGAAATCACATCTAGAAATCAAATGCCTTAAAGTTTGACTTGCCTAGATTTTAAGGGAGAAATGACATGTACATGTTTTACCTTAAAGTTTTCCTTATATTTTATGGTATAAATGACATTGCCTTATATTTTATGGGAGAAATGACATTGAAATGACATAGAGATTGCATGCCTTAAAGTTTGCCTAAAATTTTATAGGAGAAATGACACCTATATGGGAGAAATGACACATGTATATGGTTTTCCTTAAAGTGTGTGGGAGAAATGACATGCACATTATTTCCAAAATTATTTTATTCACTTACTAAAATTTATGAGAGAAATGGGAGAAATGACATGTATGTACATGGTTTGCCTTAAATTTTTCTTTAAATATTTCCTTAAATTTTATGGGAGAAATGACACATGTACATGCTTTTCCTTAAATTGTGTGGGAGAAATGACATGTACATAGTTTGCAAAATTATTTTATGCACTTACTAAAATTTATGGGAGAACTGGGAGAAATGACAAGTATCTACATTGTTTTCCTTAAAGTTTTCCCTAAATTTTATGGGATAAATGACATAGAAATGGAATGTACATGGTTCCAAAAACACTAGAAGATGACTTAAATTTTATGGGAGAAATGACATGTACAGAAATGGATATTATAATGAAGAACTTCTATTTAGATTTTTTCTAGAGATTGACTGTAGGGAATTTACTTGATAAGTCACCTTTGAGAAAGGATGAGATCCAGAGGCTACCTGGACCTTTATAGACTCTGCCTTTAGAACTTGTAGAAGTTAACACTCCACAGAGAGACTCAAATCCTATGGAAGTTCAGCCACTTTAGGTTCGATTTTTAGGCCTTAAATTTTTCCTTGAATTAATGGGAGAAAGCCTTGAGTTTGTGGGAGAAATGACATGTGCATGGTTTTCCTTAAATTTTTCCTTAAATTTTATGGTATAAATGAAATAGAAATGAAATAAATGACACATGGGAGAAATGACACATGTACATGGGTTTTGCGTTAAAGTGGTAATGGTTTTCACTTACTAAAAAAACTAGTGGTATTGGTTGATGAATTTATGTCAAAATCAAAACATTGATGAGTTTGTGGGAGAAGTGACATGTACATGGTTTGAAAAATTATTTTATGCACTCACTAAAACAACTAGTGGTAGTGGTTGATGAAGTTATGTCAAAAGTCACAACTTGATGAGTTTGTGGGAGAAATGACATGTACATGGTTTGCAAAATTGTTTTATCCACTTACTAAAACAACTAGTGATAGTGGTTGATGAAGTTATGTCAAAAGTCATAGATTGATGAGTTTGTGGGAGAAACGACATGTACATGGTTTGCCTTAAATTTTAGCTTGCCTTAAATTTTATGGGATAAATCACATATAGAAACCTTTACTTTGACATCTACAAATATGGTAATAAATTTAAAAAAGAATTTTCAACAATCATTAGTTATGTCCTTAATAAGAAGTATTATTTAGAAACTAACAGATTGTCTAATAATTTATAATAATGTCATTTTGGGCTTTTATAGTATCATTCATCCTTGATATGTATATGAATTTTACAACTTGAACATGAACCTACACTATCATCATATCACTGTACATAATCTAGATTAGTAATACCCACTACATCATAAAACACTTCACTTTTACATTTCACAAGATTAGAAGCATCATGGAAGGTGTAAATCTGGGTACATTAATAAAAAATATTTCTAACATCAACATAAACCTATAGTATCATTATCGTAAGAAGATAAGGGTCTTCATTACTCGAATAATCCATTTCTATCAATCATTCCTATTAACTTCATGCCTCCAATGCATAAAATGATAAACAACTAGCGGTAGTGGTTGATGAATCATTTCAAACATCACACATACAACTCTACTCTACATATATACATCATGCTTGATTAACTTTACCATACAACTCTAACTTAAATCACCATTAATAATTTGTGTCCTTTTTGTAGTATCACAAAATTGGTAAGTAAAATTAAATAAATTTTTCAAGATATATACATCTCACACATTTTATTAAATTTTAAATCAATAAAATTAAGAAAATCAGAATGCTAGAAAAACCTTATCAAGCCCTCGTATGCATAATATCTACTCTAGATGTATGGAGGTTTGTTAAAAAATTCTTGAATCCCTAAGTGGCAGAAAATTTCTCCTATGCAAGAGTCATTAGTTAAATCTTAAAAATCACTAAAATGTTGACTGTGTTGTAGATATTTATGTGGGTATTTTTCTATGTAGGAGTCATTAGCTAAATCTTGGCACTATAGTGTTGTGGAATCAGTTGGAAGATTAATTATGAATAAAGTATTCTTCCCTTTGCACCTAAGGTATATATAAAGTATTCGATTTCACTTCTAAGTTTTATTGGAGTAGATATGAGAGTAGTAGTTTTAGTTTCCCTTTCAATTTTATAAAAGTAAATATGGATTGTTGATTGAGGCTAAAAATGTAATGGACATAGCGAGATCACTTAAAATCTTAAAAGAAAAAATGCTGAAAAAAAAAAAGTATACACTGAAGTGACTGAAGTGGGTGTAGAATTCAATTAAATAAAGGTAAAAGTTGTTACTTTCTTCCCTAAAATATGATCACAAAACACATTATTAAATTCAAGCATGAACCATTAGGGTTCATTCAAACTTTCAAATAGTTGGGATTTTAGTTTAGCCAAAATTTCAGGTGGCAAGAATGTTTTGAGAGGCTCCAAGGAGGATCAAAGGTGGTATTAATTCTACAAAACAAGTGTCGATCAACACATATATTTTACTATAAAATGATCAAATTGATATCCTTGAAACTTGTCATGCTAGTTATACTCTATAGCAGTGAAATATGGGAACCAAGCATGTCAAACTTTCCAAGAGCGGGTGAGGAAAAGTCGAGAAGTTACAATATAAGATCCTTTATGTCCTATGAATTAAATGTGGCAGAAACATTCCCATGGGGTGTATCTCAATTGGTTATCACCTTGTTCTGAAGTCATATGTAAAGAAATAGATTCAATGTTCAATTCCCCGTGGTTTAGATCAAGGAAAAGAAATTGTGGAAGAAACATAGCTCTACACAATTGAATTGGAAGAAGTAAGACCATTGTTTCCATGTTAGGATGAAATTGAAGGATTCAACAGCCAAAGGCTTTCCAACCAATGTATCATTAAAAGAAACAAAAAACAAAAAAATAAGAAAAATGAGATACAACTATACTATAATTAACACAACAATATCAAGGAGGGGATAAGGACACAACATTGCCTCACATTAAACATAGTGTGGAAGTGGAAACCCACAATGATATAGTTTCAAGTATTCTCCCATTGTAGAGGAGATAACAAGGAGGAGAAGGATGATGTACCACATTGATAAAGTTCTAAATGTTATGGAAAATGGAAGCACAACCATTGTTGATGTTATAGAACAAGGATTTAACAATAAGAATATGTAGTTTGAGCTTGTAAATGAAATGCTGGACACCTAGATGAAGTCTATTGTATATTGATTTAGAGATATAAATTTTTTAAAATAAATTAAGGGCACAAATGAATTCAGAGGACATGTTGTTGTAATCGGATATTTTGTAGAAGATGTGCCATATCCACTTGATAGTAACAGAATAAAATATGGATCATGATTAATGAAACACTTGGATTTCACCTATGAAAAGTAGAGGACATAACAAGGAGGAAAAGGATGATGTACCACATAGCTAAAGTTCTAAATCTTATGGAAAATGGAAGCACAACCATTTCTAATGTTATAGAACAAGGATTTAAGAATAAGAAGATATAGTTTGATCTTCTAAATGAAATGTTGGATGCATAAATGAAGTATATTTTATATTGATTCAGAGCTGTAATTTTCTCAAAATAAATTATGGCACAAATGAATTCAGAGGACACGTTGTTGTAACCAAATATTTTCTAGTAGGTGTGCCATATCCAGTTGATAGTAACAGAATCGACTATGGATCATGATTAATGCAACACTTGGATTTCACCTACAAAAATTAGAGGAGATAACAAGGAGAACAAGGATGATGTACCACATAGATAAATTTCTAAATGTTATGGAACATGGAAGCACAACCATTTTTGATGCTATAAAACAAGGATTTAACAATAATAAGATGTAATTTGAGCTTGTAAATGAGATGTTTGATGCCTAGATGAAGTATGTTGTATATTGATTCTTAGCTGTAATTTTCTCAAAATAAATTAATGGCACAAATGAATTAAAAGGACATGTTGTTGTAACCATCTATGTTGTGCAAAACTTAATATAACCTAATACTTTAAAACCAAGCTACCCTAACTAAACTATAAGAAAAAAAACTAAGATGTAAGTAGCCTAAAGTTCTATTTCAATTCCTTATAATTATTATGGGAAGAAAATAATGATCTATACACTTCAAAAAAAACTATCCCACCTCAATCTTTGTTAAGTACAAATAGAATTTGGAAAGAGTGTAACCTACCAATAAGCCCATGGCTAAATTATTTCACTCAAAATTCGCCACTGCATGTTATAACCAAGCAGTACTATTTTCTGATCATGTGATTATTAACATATCGCTATTGTATAGCCTTTATATGTATGAACTTATTAGAACAAGCTTATACATCATGACTAACTAGTAACCTCAAGTAATGAAATCTACTAACACACTTGAAGTGAATCATTACCCTTATATTGACACTACATGTTGTTGTAACTAGATATTTTCTAACAGGTGTGGCATATCCACTTGATGGTAACAAAATCGAATATGGATCATGATTAATGCAACAATTGGATTTCACCTACGAAAAAGGCAGATGGGCGATAATAGGAACTACGATTCAACTCCTTAATAAGACATACAATAAATAATATTGGATGCACAGAACCATTGGCTTCATCCAACCGTGGCTTTCAAAATCCTTTTCAACAAAAAAAGTGTGTAAATTTACTTATTGGAACAACATCGTACTAATCAAATAATCCCTTAATTAAAAGCTCTAAAAATCCTAAATACTCTAAAAGAGATGGTGTTGGAGATAGTGACATGCATTAGTTGTAAATATGTTGACTATAGCAATGGACCTGAAGTGCACCAACTATGATAGATATGCCAAGAAATGTAGTATAAACATTATAAATATAAAGTTATAAGTTAGACTTAGGAATTCTACAACAATGTGTGATTGGAAAAATTATTTTGATTTCACGTTACCTATGAGACAAAGAAATCATGGAAATTTGGGTTACAGAATATGAAGGTGTGGCAGCGTTTGTTACATAGTTAATAGATTAGACAAAGGGAATTCATAAGAAGCAGTGGAATTTGTAAGCATTTGCTAAAAACAGAGGTCATAGGAGTACCTGGAAATTTGGAGATGCCATCGATAAGAGGCAGGAAATTACCGAAGACGTCGCCGAGAGAGAAAACAAAAAAACTGATTAGAATTAAAACCTACGAACATAAAATAGAGAATTAAAATTAAAACCAAAAAAATATATATACAAAAATAATAAACGGATGACACACAACAACAAGTTTCTCACCTCCTTGCACAATAGAAAACAACAAACAACTTTCTCACCTCACAGATTTTGCACAAATGCGATCATCGGCAATAGATTTCTCACCTCGTAATAGAAAAAACAATAACAAGCATATATGTGAGCAACAAAAAAAACTTTCTCAACTCGCAATAGTAAACAGAAAACATAGTAATAAGCACAGATGCGAGCAACAACAACAGACCTCGCAATAGTAAACAACAAACATAATAACAAGCCCAAAACCTCTTAAGGTTTGCAGGACGGTATATTTATAAGCCAATGTTTGGCTGAATTATTTTAAAATTTTAGCCAAACTATTAGTCCGGCCAAACTATTAGCTCGATCGAACTTTGGTTGTCGGTTTTCCCAATCTAGCCAAAATTTTGTTTGTCCACGTTGTCAATGTAAATGACAGAATTAGTTCGACCGAACTAATTTTGAAACTTTGGCTGAACTATTGGGAAAATGAATTTTCCGCCCACGTTTCTCACAAAATTTTAGCCCACCTTCGTGGTTTTACCCTATTGTCAGTGCTCAAGCTACTTCCATGACTTGGGTTATTTGGACGAACGTTTTTTTGATTGCATTCATTGTTTTTATTTTCTTGATCTTGTTCCATATTCAAAGATACAAATAAACTATAATGAGTGTATCCACATTGGTGAGAACAATGAAAATTAAAATAAATAATATACATCAATGTAAATTCAATAGAAATGTACCATATCAAGAAGTGACTCATGAATTGTACACATGGTTTCAAAACCAAGTCTCATGCCTTGTTGCGACAGCTCTTCTATTGGCGTAGTTTCATAATTTGTTTCTTACAATTTTTATACCCCATTATAAATCATAGATTCAATATAAAGGATTTTTTTTATATATTAATTATAAACTCAGAAAATTAAAACAACATAGATACTTACAAATTAGAAAATTAATTGTTGATATGCCAACATATTCTCATAACCCATATTCAACCCAATGTCAATCAATTTTTCTGATGGCTCTTCTTTGTATGTTAGCACCTATTTGAAGACATTCAAGGATCATTGTTATAAAACGACTTAAAATATAAAATAATGAAACCTTGGGTTGCTTTAAGGAAATATTGAAAATTACTCACAATATTTTATGTCAACCATTTTCTTCCTTGTCATCTTTTTTATGTGCTAAATGACTTGTATTTTGTTTTATTTCCTGCAAGAAAATTCTTGAAAATTAATATTTAATGAAAATTTATTTGTATATATGTACAATTTAATCATGACTACATACATTTTAAGCATTTTGATGTTGAGATGTCTCCTCCTATGATGAAATTACGTTTGTTTCTTTCAAAATCTCCTTGTACACCTTTTTAGATATTCCTACTGGAATGTTTCACATATCAAATCCTTCATCCTTTGGGGTTTTCATAATCTTCGTGGAAAAAAAGTAATAAATTGTTTCTATATCGATATATGAAAACTAAGTATAACAAAATTAATATTAATAAATCAATGGTTTGTATTGATATATGCATAAAATTCCAAAAAACCATGTTAATTAGAAATATTATCTATTGAATGATTATTTTATTTATTTATATTTTTTCTATTGCAACTCTAACATGTGTCATTGACAATTACCCTTGAAACACTTCTTCTAGTTTAGATATAATTTTGTTCTTGGAATCATTGGATTGATTTTTGTTTTGTAAGTGAAAAGTACATTTATACATTCGTTCCACTATATCCATCATAGCTTTGTAAAAAAAAAATCCCCCTTTTATTAACCTCCAATGTCACTCTAGATGAATTAAGGACCAATTCATCGTCATTTACATGTTTTATAATTTTTATTTTCTTAAAAATACATTGATATCTTCCTTCGTTGTTACTCCTTGTAGAAAATTAAACATATATGAATTAATATATTGTTTCAAACATGTTATCTAATATTTTTAAGTATACTATTATTGAAAAAAAAACTCATATTGAATAGTGTTTTTTCAGTGACCTCATTCATCCTTCTACAATTTTTCTAATAGGATTTTACCCTCTTCTGCACTGAGATTAGAAATAATATTATTCACCATATTCATTTTGTGGCTTTGTATGCTACACACTCACAAATATAGATTACTTAAATTTACATATAGTTTCAGCATATTAAAATTTTAATGAATTTACAAATTACGTTCTTTCTCTGATTTTTTGGATGGTATCACTGTGTCGATCAATATTTTTGTTACTTGACAAGTTCTCAGGCATTTTTTTATCAATATACAACTTGAACCATTCAATACAGAAGCCATTAAATATATTTTTTACATAAATAAAATATTTTTTAGCCAAAAAGAGCTCTAGAAGATAGTTTGATTATTTGAATAAAATCCCGAGTGTGTTTAATATGCTAAACAAACCAGGTGTTTAATTGTTCAGCACTCAAAACGAAAAATATTTTTTTAAAATGATTTTAAATTATTATGGTAATATTTGTAACGATAAAAACATCACCATGACTTAACGGTCCTATATTTCACTAGCGTATCGGTGCGTAATATTATACCGAGAGCACCGATAAACTGACTACACAAGGTCGATATCATTCAGTGAGATATATAATGATAGAAGCACCACCAACACAGATGTGTTATATTACACAGGGTGCACCACGAAATAGATGTCATTTAAAAAAAAAAACAGACACTGCGGAAAAGGTTTGGATCTAATTAAATAAGTTATCCCTCTACTTTACATGTCAAACACCCTATATATAGTGATTACAAAAACCCATTAAATCTAAAATTCCTAAAATAAAAAATCTTAATTGTGAAGCGATAGAGGAAGTTAAACCCTAAGGTGAAATTTGGTAATCACATAAGAAAAAAGAAGTAATGGTTTAATGTAAGTATTCATTTTTTTTTCTGAATTTTAATTAAATCTAAATAGGAATATAGATAGTAAAAAAAATTTACTAATAAAATCAATAGTAACTTAAATTAAACCCTAATAGAAATTGTAAAAAAAAAAATTAGTAAAATAAAAAAAATAAAATTTAAAATTTTTACTATGCAGGGTTTGGGGAAAATCACCATACCTTTCATCTTATGATTTTCTTAATAGTTTTGTTGCTCCAATTTTTGTTTTTGCATATTGCTCCCTGTATGTCTCTCTTGCACATAACCCCCTTGAAATTTTGAGAGAAAAAAAATGAAATGTTTTACAAAATTTTACTACTTAAAATACTTTATGAAATTAGATTTCAAAAAAATAATTGCTACTCATTTTTTAATTTAAAAAAAAAATCACACCTCCAAACATCAATGCATTTAATAGTAAATCCCACATGCATGTTTACAAGTAAAGTGCACCAAAATTTTCAGGGTGCCAAATTTTCTGAATGCAACGACATGATAGAATTGTTTCTTTTTTTATTTTCAAAATCTAGAAATGTCATGGTTAATATTTTAATGGAATGGTGTGGTTCGTATTTAAATGCATCAATGTAGTAATTTTTATAAGAGCACCGACATTGTAGAATTCCTTTTTATTTTCAAAATCCTAGAAAGAGGGGAGTGCTAGTGCTATTTCTATTTAAACGCATCACTGTTGATGTTTACCAGATAATTGATATATATATATATATATATATATATATATATATATATATATATATATATTCAAAATGTCAAAAACCATTGTGGCTATTATTTGAATCCTTCAGTGCAGTTATGATTTGAATGCATCGATGCAATTCATCCTGATAAGAGAACTAGTATGGTTTAAAAGCTATCTAAAATTTTATTTTCATATAAAATGGAATATTCATCTAAAATTATGTTTTAGGATGCAGCCACATGAATTACAATAGTTTATATTATACATTTTCCACTTAAGGTCGCCTTATTCTTGAAAATTGGTTTAATTACTATATTTAAGTTCATATTTTGGTTATATGGTTATCAAAAAAAAATTATACATGTACACGAAATTTTATTTTTTATTTTGAGCAAATGCATGGAGAAAATCTCATAATATCAAATGGTCAATTCTTAAAAAAATTTATCGTTCCATATTGTTGATCAAATTCCTTCACAGATTTATCCATTTCCATCTCTAGTAAGTTCACATTTTATTTATATTTTTATTATCTAATTGTAATATCCCAAAATGGGAAAGACAAGAATATAGAACATATGGACAATTCGAAATAAGAATAAAACATATAAAACTAGAAAAATATCGGAATACATCATAGCATCATACATATGAGAAAAAATAGCTGAGCCATATCATTATGTATCAACATCAAAGGAATATACACATTCCTTCAAAAAGGGATGCACTCAAGCCATCTAAATATGGTTGAAACAATTCTATTGAAAACTAGCATTGGAAAGTAACAATTGTTGTTGCTACTCGAAACTATTGTTGTTGGGAAGAAGGTCTACGTGGGAGAGTTTTTTGGAGTGCTCAAAAAGATCCAGGATTATAACCACGGATTCTACTCGAAAAACCCAGGAAAACCCAGATATGGTTTGGCCAGATTGTGAGTTTGGAATTTCGGTCGTTTTTGTGTTGCACATTGCACCCCTTCTAGCTAAGTTACGCACTCCCTGGAGAAAATTGTAGAGATAGAGCTAAAATAATGATTTATCACTTGAAATAGTACCCATTTAGCTCACTAACAGAAGGGCTGGTCCCTTCTCCCGATTCCCAAACTCCAAACTTGAGATCTAGCTCCTCCACTGAATATGCAGCTACTACATGCACAACTGTTGGGAAATACTGTGTTTTCTATGAGTGATGATGATGTAGCCTGCTAATAGATAATACAATTCTAATAATAGTTTGTTGAATTGATCCTTGGAGTGAAGGATTAATCCCTCAGAGGATTCCAGATTGAGTTTTTTGGAACTTCCTCTTCTCCTCAAACCCTCACTACAGAATTATGCAATTTCTGCAGAAAATGTTGCTAAGTAGGAGAATAGATGGATGGCATAGTGTTAGATATGACAATGAAACTCCTGGAAACTGCAATGGGTCCACAGTTTGAAGGGTTGATCCCTCCACATGTTTCTCAGCTGAAGTATCGAGAACAACCTTCCAACTCTCAGACCCAAGTTCAGAAATGTGTAATTCATGTAGCTCGAAGTGCAGATGAGAGTGGATGAAAGTGGCACTATTTGAGGGATTATGAATGCTTCCGAATAAAACCTTCCCAGAGTAGGCACTCGAATTCCCCCATGGGTAAGGGTGGGATTCGCGCTCTGAAGCACCTGGTGCTAAGCAGCACAACAGACTTAGCTAAATAGAAGTGTTCAAACAAATGTCTTATGACACTCAACAATAAAAATACAGACTCTCCTTCCTTTGTTGTCACCATCTTCCTTTTATGGTTGTGAGCCTTCCCTAGCCTTTGCCCTCCCCATAAGTGTGTTGCACATGTGGCTACTAGCGTTCATAAGGACCACATTGTCCTCCATGACCTCCATCACTACTACAATTACTCTCAACTTCCTCCATCATGTGTGCATTTAATGCACCACTTCCTCCATCACTTCATCATTATTTCTCCATGATATTACATTTATTCCTCCACTATCACCATCATATTCGTCATTATTTCTCTATGACCTCCACTCTTTCTTCATTATTATGCTGCTCCACTACAACATAATACTACTCCACTACTCGATTAACCCACATTCACAATATAGAAGTGGATTTTATTCATCTGTTGCGTTTATGGGTCCCTCCATCCTTTTATTTACTTATATAAATAAGAAACGTGAGAACACTAATATTCCAATTATTTGACGGAAATTTTGGAATATTACAGTCCTGCCTGCCAAAATGTTTCTTGTCCTCAAGAAACTGAAAAAGTAGATGCTGCAGAAATCCATCTCCCTCCCAAGTGGCATCCTCATATGGAAGGTTTCCCCATCTACTCCAATGTGTTATGAATGCCCAGCTCCATAGCTGCCTCTAAAGAATGTCTAGAATGGCCTCTAGCTAGGTATCTAGATGCCTCTCCTCATCAATGAGTCCCCAAGTGGCAACCATGTATTTTCCAAGAGCCTCTTCTCTGCATGAGATATGTGAAGTGTAGTGGTTTCTTCCCCAACTGGAATGTACCAACTCATAAAATATCTCTCCAACCCATGCTACATGGAGTAGGTTGTGTCTCTCCATGCTTCAATCCTTAACGCTAGTGGCCTTTATTTCTCTAAGCATCATCTCAACACTGTGCAAAGTAGGAGATAGAGACATATGGATTAACATGTGAAATTTCGAACCATACTCTCCCAATAGCAGCCACTGCAACAATGCCTCTTACTCCCACACCACCTTATCATCATACCAAGTATGGTGCCCATATTCTCCTAACAGAAGCCAACACAGAAATGCTTTCTAGTTGCCATCCCACATCATCATTATGCAAGGTATGGGAGAATTTCAATCCATATTCTCGTAAGAGTAACCAGCGCAACAATGACTCTTGCTGCCACCCCACATCATCATAATGCAAAGCATGAAGCAATCATATATTGATTAACATGTAGAATGTCACACCAGAATTTCCTAATAAAAGCCAACATAGCCAGGCTTCTTACTGCCACATCATATGAATATCATGCAAAGTCTCAAACAATAATATACCCATTCATATTTTATATGTCATGTGATGGCCAAAATCTCTCAAAAGTAACCAGTGCAGCCATGCATCCTGCTGTTGCACCTCATCACTACTGTGCAAGGTAAGAAATAGTGATATGTCAATGGACATATAAAATGCAATGCCTTGGCCATACTCTTCCAAGAGTAGCCAGTACATCCATGCCTCTTATTGCGGCATCATCTCAGTACTGTGTAAGGCCTGGAACATACCAATATAAAATTTTGTGTGGTAACCATACTCACCCAAGAGCAATCATCTCATCCATGCTTCATGCTAGCTCGTGTCATAGATTTTCAAGTAGCTTTTCAGCCACTTTCTCATCATCTCCATCCATCCATCCAACTGAGGGTGATGACTCATATGATGCATCAGCTTGGTATCCACCCAATGGATAAGCTGCCGCCAAAAAATTCTCATATAATAATTGTCCCTATCACTATCTATGGCCTTGGGAAGGCCATGAAGCCCGAAGACATCCCGGAAAGATAATATGGTCACGGGTGAAGAGATGTATTGTGTGAAAATGTCAAAGCAATGTGCATATCTCTACAATGGATCAATGTCGACAATACCATCCTCCACAATATGATGACCATATTTCCACTCCATGATATGTCAAAGTACATCCTACTTGAGGTATCTCCATGAGAACCTCTCACTGATGGCCCGGTAGAACCTATGAGGTTCTGAATATGTTGCATGAAGAAACTTCTCTTTGAACTATGAGGTGCTCATCAAGAAGGCTCTGTCCTGATAATGTAAGATGTTATCCATTACATAATTTCTACCATCCACCATCAACCCATCCAATGCTTCATAAGTGAAGTGGTCAAAGGAATTCTCAAATCATCAATGCTTCTCAATGATAGTGTTGCTGATCTCCATGATAGTTCATATTTTGGTTCGTGGCCCTCTCCATACACAATGTTGAAATCATATTTCTGCATTGTACTGATCCACCATTATTGCCTCTTCTACAGCTATTCCTCCTCCTCAAAAATATGCCAGAGAATATGGTGGTTAGTCTTCACCCGAAATACACTACCAATAAAAACTACGAGAATTTTACCAATTCATTCATAATGGCCAATATCTCTTTGTCGTGAAAAGAATACGACAACTCATGCGATAGTAACATCCAGTTCTCGAAAAATATGGAATAGATTACCTGCATTAGGATTGTGCTTATCCCATCCATACAATCTCCACAATCCAACAAAAAGTGTTGTGTGTAGCTCAACAATTTCAAACTAGGATAGCTATACATATTCTCCTTGAACCAGTCAAGGGTCCTATGTGCAGTGATAGTCCACTGCTCCAAATCAACAATGTCATCTAACCCTTGGTCATGCAATTTCCCTGATGGCATGACCCCACAAATATAAATATGATGTGCTGAAATAATATGGGATGGAAATTTTTGCATAAATTGGATCAATGAATGCTTGGGAACATCTTGCAAAGATACAAGAGTTCCTCCAACTGGTGCAACTACTTCTCCAACTATTGGTGATGGTGATGGGTGCTCCTCTACTGCTGCACTAGCATTGGTATCTTCTTTCTCTTCCTCATGCACGTCCTGAATCATGTCTGGGACTCTCAATGTCGAATTCTTGAGACCATATTGTAAATATTCTAGTGCTCCTTCCACTGATGCAAGTACCTCTACTGCAGCTGGCGATGGTGGTAGTTGCTCTTCTCCTGAAGTATCAATGCTGACATCTTCCTTTTTCTCCTCATATAATTCCTTATCAATGTCAGAAAATGTCTCAAGGTAAAGTTCCTCTGGTTTTCTTCTGTTAAACCTCTTTACCAACCTTTGAGTGAAGCCTGCATACACAATCACTCTTGCATGCTTCATATTGTTGAACCACCAATCACTTTCTTCACCACCAAGGTGCAGCACTACAATATGAATAGCCCCTACTTCCGCTACCTAGTGTAGCTAGAAGAATGCATCTAACTTCTCCATCCAATATTTTGTCGTGCTTATGGATGACCCATCAAATGCAGGAAAGAAGAATATAGCCTACATATTTCATTTTCTACTATTGCTATTATGGGGTTTTTGAAGCCCCGAAAATCGGGTCTACAACAAGGGGGATACCCACTCGGTCCGGACCTTGGTTGGTAGCTCCTTTTCCATTTGGTATAGTGGGTCCGACTGGGGATAATGGGACCAGTTTCCGAATATGTTTGTGTGTTGAGAATTGACATTTCCTTTCTAAAAGTTCCTAAGTGAAATTATTTTATTCTAATTCTAATCTATAACATGCAATTGTATTCTAATAAATAGAAATATCTGATTCTAAACTAACCCAGGATGTAATCTTTTCGTTATGTGATCTAAAATGATTTCAAATAACAATTGGTAATAAATATCATTCAACTGTTATAAGAAAAGAATTCAATAAAGATAAACCACTTCGTATAAAAATTTAGACGAAACAGTTGTGAAAAACATATCGCATAGTAAGCTACTCATATATTAAGCATAAACAAATAGCTATCACCATACAAAATGCCAAATGATAACTCAAGCATTCAAGCATTAATACATAAACAACTGAACATAAATATCACTTTAACATAGACGAAGAAATAGTTAAGAAATAAAAGTACCATTTATAACTAGTTCTACTCATGAGCTTCAAGCAATAATGACTTATCTCTTCTTAATCCAACATCCACTAAGAGTACAAAAGTGCAACATCAGTAGTATATATTAAATGCAAATATCAATAAATCTTGTTCCATTCATTCATCAAAACCTACTCGGAGGGTGCAAAAGTGCATGTGATGAGGACAAGTTTTTGACAAATTTCAGGACCCTTCTCTAAATGCACGAGAAGGGTTTAAATACTACTAAATAAATCTAAAAATAATTTATTACAAAAATGTAGGATACGGTTTAAATGACCATCCTCTTTTTAGGAAAAAATAAAGAAAAATTAATACAAAATCTAAAATTGAAACTTAACAACTAATTACTTGTGAATATGTTCTTTGAAATTGCAAGCGTTCAGCATTTGTTTGAGAAGCGTAGGTTGGCCGACTTTAGACTTCAACTATCCTATGAAAACGGAATCGGCAAGAGCTAGCACCATCTTCTCGGTAGAAATGATGATACACTTGAGAGTCATGCACTGGCTGTGTGGATTTACCAGACACGACCAGTAAGAATCCCAATTTAACTTTGTTAATCTTTTAATCGATTTTGCCTTTTCTTGAGCCTTCTGTTTCCAGTCTCTCTGCAGTTGCTATGCTTTCGATAGGTGCCCTGGAGTAGTTTCTGAGATCAGATTTTCCTTGTGCAAATTTTCATTTATTCAATCAATAACATTGCTTTTTGTTGTAGCTGCTTCTTCTGTCGCTTTCTCTACTTTCCTAATTTGTGCATCCCAATTATTGAAGAGCATTTATTTGTGATTGTCATTGATTATCGGTGCATCTGCTCTTTTCCCCTCCTCCTTTTCTTGCCAAGCCAAATACTCAGTAACTCTTTTATCAATTAAATCATAATCATGTCATAAGTCTATGACTTGATTAGTGATTTTATCACTTGCTTCACAATAAGAGCTTCACTGTGATATTCTTTGGCATAATATTTCCTGTTGCTGCAGTAGTTGATCATTTAAGGAAATAGACTCTGTGATGAATTCTGTGAGCTTGGGATCATCCTTGTGCATCTCTTGCATAGCCTGTACCTGTTTCTCTTTTTCAGCCAAACTGTTCGGATATCCTATGTACATTTGTTGGAAGTCTTGCTGTAATTTTTTAAGTTGTTTCTGTGCTTCATTGTTGGCGTTGGCTTGTTGCAGTTGTTGTTGCAAAATATGTACTTGAACTTTTTTCTCATTCAGTAATTTTTGTACCTCAGATGCTTTATCAATGGCTGCAGAGGCATATGCTCCTATGATCCGAGATAATTTGGTGATATTTTCAGTTGGATCAGTGGTAGGATCTTGCCATAGGACGTCTAATTTTTCTACATCATGAGAGAGCACATTTTCCAATTTCCTTTTCTTCCTTTGTCTTCTTACCACTGCCTTGTGTTGTGGACTATAAAATACATCAAGAGGTGGAATTTCCTCTATTTTGAGCATAATTTCAGAGGATGGGGTAATGGGAATATGTTCCATTTCTGAGATATTGCTAGTTATTCCTGTGATTATATCTTTTGTTATCTGTACATTACTCACAGGTGTCTGTGTGTTCTGTCCTTCAATATTGATTAAATCATTGAATGTCTCCCATTATTTATCTAACTCAATTCTAACTGATGGTTTTTGTACAATGAGAGGGGGAAGATTTAGCTGAGGAGAGGTTGAAACCTGTTGCTATGAGAGCTCCTTTGACTGGGTAGTATCCCTTACTGACCCTTCACTTTTATCATGGTTATTGTCAGACCCCTTAGAGTGTTCAAACTTTTCTCTCTCAGACTTGGATTTAGATCTTTCTGTACCTGAACTTCCACTGAGACTAATACTAGGAGTTGGTTCCCTTACGGTTTCCAAGCGTAATTTATCCAAAGGGATAGTAGTTAACCTCCTTTCCCTGTATATCTTGAACTCTTTAAATTCTGATGGAGGAAACCATATTTGGGCTGAATTTAGAATCTCTTTAAATGTGCCTTTTTCTTGGAACATGTCATCAAAAAGATCATATTCTTTAGAAAACACTCTTATTTTGACTGCAGTAGTGAAATTTCTAACAATATCATAGGGGTCAAACGGTCTTCTTGGAAACTTGAACAAACATAAACATGTAATGTTGTTTACTTCTTTGAATGCGTGACCAACATCAAATAGTGAAAAGGCCACATAGGCCACAGGAAATTGTGGCCAGATAGCCTTCTTTTTTTCCTTCAAATCTTTAGTCAAACCTCCTTCTCCGCAGGTTTGATAAGCAATTTCTCGTGCCATGATTTTATCAAGAACATACAAAGGTAAGACATGAGGGAAAGAAAAACTTCCAAATACCCTAACATATGTAAACAATTCTTCTCCAAACCATCTCGCAACAGGAAGTATGTCTACCTCTGCTTCAGGAGAAAAACTTGGAGCATCTTTATCATATAACATTTTGTACAGGGGTAACATGATTCCATGGAAAATATTGTAAAAATAGGGAATGAACTTGGAATCCCACAATTCTTTGTGATAAATATGAATGGGTAAGGGGTCTTGAGTCGTCCATTTCCAACCCATTAAAGGAAACTTCGAAATATAACAGATTGAATCCATTACATAAGCAGATAAGTAAAAAGGGGGATAAATTCTCTGAGAAACAGTTATTTTAGAAAAGTAATTCAAAATGGCTGTGGATAAGTTGTTAGATAATATCTTAGCCCAATCCACAATAGTAGCATTAACAGTAGCATTCAATAACAGTAGCCATTCAGTTGAAAACTTATTAATGTGTGGCTTTCCAAAAAGCCTACAGAGCATAGCAGCAGCAAAGCAATACGAAGAAGTGAGAGAACCAGTACTATACATACCAGGTTTATCCTTCTTTAGTGGTTTGTCTCTCCTTGACCAGTCCTTGGTGCATTCTGCCAGGTTTTCATTTTCTTTGGAAAAATTTTCCATGAACTGTTTGTTATAAGTTGCCTGTGGCTCCGGAAAATGATACATGAGTCTCAAATATTGTGGAGTAAATGAGCCGATGAGTTCTTGACCTTGAGTCTTAAACTTTCTGTTTGTAATATCAGTGCTGTCGAGTACCCATTTAACCATGTCCGTGTAGGGAAGAATTTTGGGCCTTGCCGCTATCTAGTGCAAGAATGAGCAAGATAGCTTTGTAATGGACGCATCAGAAGACCCATGTGAGCTTGCAGTAACTGTAACCTCCATTACTCTGGAGTTTTCTTCCTCAAGTAGATTATACATGCCCTCCCAAGTAGTAATACCAGCGTCTTTGTTACAGGTGCTTTCTGTATACAAGGGTGTCATTTATTTATCTTCAGAACTCAGAGCCTTGTCTTTCTTTCCCATAATACCCTGAATACTTCTTTGTATAGTTCTCTGCTCTTCGCTCCTACAGTTTACGAATTAAGTGAGAATAATGATAAGAAAAAGGTGACGGGAAAGTTTTAAATGCTGAAGACGTATAAAATATACCACCTTACATGAAATAGCTCTTCGATTGGAACGAAACCATATTTCATTAATGATTGACAACCAATTCATTGATTAAAATTAAAGCGCATAACCAAGTCTCTATTTATGGTAATATTTTTTCATGTAATGAGCCTTAAATATCTGCGATAAGGAAATCTGCGATTGTTTTGTAATATTGCAAATCGCAGTATCGCAGATCACAATCTCGTGGAATTACAATATCACAATAGCGCAATATCGCAAAATGGAAAAATCACTGGATCGCAATATCACAAAATCGCTGGAGCGTATCAAATGACAAGTTTTCGTTAATTTTTTTTTCGGAAAAATGCGATTTGCGATATGTGCCATCGCATATCGGTGATTGTGAGATTTTTCAGCGTAACATATGATATTTGAAGCATGCGATGCGATGAATGTTCTTTTAATGCGTAGTTTCATATCGTGTCTCGCAATCTTAGAATTCCTCTTGTAAAGAGGTATTCATTACCTTTTTTGCAATGTGATATTTCTTTAAAGAATGATTTTATTCTATGCTATCATAAAACTTAAGTTTTCGAGATTTTTCAAGGGGTATTCTCCTAAGTATATGATAGTAAGTTTTATTGAAAAAGGAAATACAATCACTAATCAATTTTTAAAATTTTTTGAATAAGGGTCCCCACTTATTTAGTATTAGTGATAATACTAAATAAGAAGGGGGGTTATTGCTAGCCACAACAATTGGTGATTTACTCGGAAGAACCAGTTATCTCTGTTTTTCTTTTGAATTTTCTAAACTTTCAAAATAGAAAATTTTCCAGAAAATCAAACTTTATAATATAAAGACAAAGTACATTATGCTTTAATCTATCAATGATATTTCGTTTCTTCTATATTCAACTTTGACAATTTACTTCCTCAAGCTAGTCCTTGTATCTACATCAGTCACTACTTGGTTTATAAAGATTAAAACAAAGGCTTCTCTGTAAATCAATTTTAAATATGCTCATTTTTCGTAGGTAGATCCACTGCTGCCAGTAGGCGTTTATAGCCTCGACAGGGTTACCTATTACCGAGCAATGATCATGTATCCTACTTAGAGAAATATACAATTTTCAAAGAGAAATTCATATCCACACTTACTACTTTTATTTTCTTTTTTATCCTTAAATAACAATGTCTTGGTTTGGTATCCAATTTATGACAGTTCCATTCACTTGATTTATAACTTTGCTGAACAAGCTGGCTCATGATGAGACCCCTTGTCTTTTGATTGCAATAATCTTGAGTCATTGCCCTGTTGTGGTATACAGTATTGGCAAATTCACCAAGCTATAATATCTATGATCGTGATAATTCGGCTCATGATGAGACCTCTTATTCTTTAAGTTAAAGTGTATCATTGGATTATTCCTTGAACGTTGTAATTTTCTAGGTGGGGAGGAAGTCATTGTTTCCTTAAGATAGGTCTAGATGACAATGATAGAGTTTTTTGGAAAGAACTTTTCTACAGAGAATATTTATTTTGTTATTGATACCTTTCATTAGACTGGTATAAAACAATTTCCCACTAAAGGTTGCTTTTTTATCAAAATTTACAAGGTTGAAACTAGTATCATTTCTAGACCTAAAGCTTTTAACTGTATCTTTCAATAACAATGATCAATTTTATAGAAGAATTCTATTTATACAAGTGAAAAAACAAAATCTAAAAGAGAATTTATATCTTTTTCGTGAATTCCAAATGTAACCATTTACAACTGGTTTTATTATGAAAATAAAAAAAACTATTATACAAAATAGAAGAATGATCTCCTATGGAAAATATTTTTTGAGGATCTGTCCGTTAACAAGTAAAGACTCTCTTTTTCCTGTTAAATCCTGTAACATAAAAGTAGATGGACCTATGACTTCTGTGATTTGGAAACGGCCAAGCCACATTCATTGAAATTTTGTATGTTTCCCTTTTTCCTCATGAACCTTGTCCCATTTTAAAACTAGATCTCTAATTTGAAAGTCCTTTCTGGATATCATGTTTGAATCAAAAGAAGCTTTCACTAATGCTTGGTGATGAGCATGAGTTATTTTGGCTTTTTCTCATTGTTATTCTAACTTAATTATTTCCAACTGTCTTAGTTGTAAGGAAGAAGTTGAGACTTCATCAATATATTGAACTAAGGCCAAAGAAGGAATTGGTAGATGAGTTGGAAGAACCACTTCTTTCCCATAAACTAAATTAAAGGGAGAAGTTCCAATGGAGGCTTTCTACATTATTCGATCTGCCCATAAATCATATATTAAAGACTTATGCCAATTTATATGATTTTGTTCAATGGTTCGCTTAATGATTCTGATTAAGTTTTTAGTTGTACATTCAGCTAACCCATTTCCCTGTGGATAATAATTGGCAGAGTATTTAAGTTTGAAACCTCTTTTGAGTGCAAATTAAGTCATAGCATTACTAGAAAAATACGATGCATTATCAAACATTAAAGCATAAGGTAAACCAAACCTGGTGACTATGAACTGAACTATGAACTCGATGATATGCTCGGTATTGGCCGTCTTGAGAGGAACTGCTTCTACCCATTTAGTAAAATAATCAGTTGCTGTAAGGATATACCTATGATGTTTAGAAGAGTGAGGAACGATCTCACCTATTATGTCCAATCCCCATTCATCAAAAGGCTGCTCAATGTTGACTAGTTACAGTGGCAATGATGGTTTCTTTTGTCTCCCAGCAGCGGTTTGACAAACTTGACATTTCCTTACGTAGCTATGTGAGTCTTTGAATAGTGTGGGCCAGTAATAGCCTGCGCGGAGGATTTTATGTGCAGTAGCATCTCCAGCATAATGTCCACCTGCTGGCCCATCATGAAGTTCCTGCAAGAATTTTTTAGCTTCAAATATCTCAAGACATCTAAGGAGAACAAAATCATAATTCATTCTAAAAAGAACATCATTCACGAGCTGATATTTTTTAGCTTTTAACCTTACAGCTCTTTTCTTGGTGTAATTGAGATTTGGAGGAGCATATCCATTCTTTAGATAAAATATGATATTAGCATATAATGATTCAACATCGTTTAGGCTTACCTCATACATTTGTATCTCTGCAGATGGCTTTTCAGAAATAAGCGATGCTCCAGCTAGTATTTTGCAGAAGCCTTGACCTCTTACAATACTTGCTAGTTTGATTTCTACATCATATTCTTGTAAGGCAGTAATCCAATTAGCTCTTTTCTCACCCACATCTTTTTGTACTAAGAGATTTCTTACCGCTGGAAACGGTACTATGATTTTTGTATGGGTTTTAAGTAAAAAGGGTTTGAAATATTTAATTGCTTTGAAAATAGCATAAGCTTGTTTCTCTACATCTGAATAATTCAACTCAGCCCCTTGTAAATTTGAACTGAAAAAAGAAATTGGGGCTTCTGCCTTGTCTTGATTTTCTTGAGTGAGTATCGTAGCATATGATTTATCAGAGGCGAATGTATATAAAATAAAAGGATCGGAAAAATTTGGAGTTGCTAAAGATGGAGCATTAACAATTTCTTGTTTGATCAGATTGAATGCCTCATATTCGTCTTTGCCCCATTTGAAGTTTGAATTCCTTCTAATAATTGCTTGTAAAGGAGATACAATTCTTGAAAAATATGGCACAAATCTCTTTACAAAATTAATCTGACCAAGAAAAGATTGCATAGCTTTCTTATTATGGGGTAGGGGTATTTCGGAAATCTCATTGATTCTGTTAGGATCAATATGAATTCTAGATTTTGACACTATGAATCCAAGAAGTTTTCCTTCACTTAATTCAAAAAAGGATTTTTTTGGGTTAAGTGAAATTCCATACCTTTGACAATGTTGGAAGATCTGTTTTAAATGTCTAATATGATTGCCTCGTTTCTTGGAATATACAGTTATGTCATCCAAGCAAATTATCACTGATTTGTTAACTAATCCCTTGAATGCAATGTCCATGGCTCTTTGAAATGTGGCACCATCGTTGATCAGACCAAAAGGCATCTTTTGATATGCGTAAGTGCCCCATTTGGTTCTGAATGTGGTTTTCAATTGATCATCGGGATGGACCAACACTTGGTTGTAACTAGAGAAACCATCTAAGAAAGACATTAATTCTAATCCTGCAACTGCCTACAATATTTGCTCCATAGGAGGCAAAGGAAAATTATATTTTTGGCAGGCTTTGTTAAGATTTGAAAAGTCAATGCAAATTCTAATGTCTCCGTTCTTCTTTCTAATGGGAACCATATTGGAAACCCATTTAGAATGTCGAACGGGAAAAATAATCTTGGCTTTCAATAACTTATTGAGTTCAGATTTGATTTGGTTTTCTAGATTGGGATTTATTTTTCTCAGCTTTTGTTGGACAGGTTTTTCATCGTTTATCGTTGGGATAGTATGTTGGATGATATAAGTGTCATAAGTTTTCAGCTCATCATAGTTCCAAGAAAAGACACTTTTGTATTGTTTCAAAAGACGAACATATGCTTATTTTTCTTCAGGAGCTAGACCAAGGCCTAGGTTGATATTATGTGGTTTGGCATCAGTTCCTAGATTTACTAATTCATAATTCAAAGTTGAACTTTGCAGTTTTGAATTGGTATATCTTTTGAATCGATCTTTCAAATCATAAAGGTCTTCTAACTTGACTACTGACTTTGGCATAGCATTATTAGTGCTATCTTGTTGCAATTGTCTGTCATGTTGGTCTTCATCAATTATATGATTGGTGTAAGATCCTTCAAATGTGATGAAGCTTAGAATATCAAGATCATCATTGAAAATCCTCTAGTTGGTAATGTTATCAGGAATCGAGGGTCTAAATATTAATTCGATTTAAAATCGATCAGGGCTATAGTCTTCTAAAGGAATGAGCTTGGAAGCTACGTTAGCTAGGAGGTCTGCACTAGCATTCTGGATTCTGGGAATTGATGAAATATTGAATGCTATAAAGTGTTCAGCCATATCTTGAACTAAAGATTGATAATGCTTTAAATGAACTGATAAACAATGTATAGTATTGCGTACCTGTCTGATTACAATTTTAGAATCCCCGAAAACTTGTAGATATTTGATGTCTAATCTGATTGCTTTGTATAATCCTTGGACTAAAGCCTCATATTTTGCGGTATTATTGGTGAAATCGAACTTGAGTCTGCAAGTTAGCATAATTTTGTCTCCCTCTAGACCAACCAACACACATCCTGCTCCTGCTCCTTCATTAGACTTAGAACCATAAAAAAATAACTTCCAAAATAAAGATTTATTTACAAGAGTATCTATAAAATTAATACATCTAGAACTATCTATTTGAAAAAAAAATTCTATTGGAGATAAAACAGAATGTTCTAAGTAAGATGAAGTAACATCTGTATGCTACCAGTTCATTTTCTCCTTCCAGTTCTATTACTATGTATTTCTGATGTTTTTCTCGCTCAACCTTTATCTGATTTGGTTTACCATTGTAAGGGAGCCACATGTGCGACCAATTAGTTGCAAAGTATCCATGAAGTTTTTCTAACCAAACTCTGCTAAGAATTAAGCCATAAAATTTTGGAATATCTGCAACTAAAATGTCGATAACTTGACACACCTTTGGATTAGATGACAGCCTTACGGTAACCTGATTTAATTCGCCAATCACTTCAACTTGCAATCGATCTAGCTGGACTATGCGCACATCAGATTTTTGCGGTTGAATGTTCAACTTTGCACATATTGATTTTGGTAGAATATTAGATGAAGCTCCGGAATCCACTAAGAAATTATGCAAATTTTTATTGAAAACTTCATAAGTAAGAAGAAATGGGGGAGTATGAGATCTCGACCTTCCTCCAATTAAAGCGATATTTTCTAGATCAAATTTACTAATCATATTAGTTGGAGGTCTTCCCATCTCGTTGGAAGCTTGAGAGATTACAGGATCGGGGAAAGGTTTTTCTGGTACAACATGTAATTCTTTCAAAAGTACCTTTTGCTGGTGTTTTAACTTGCTCAATTCATAAAAAGTGATGTTAGCCCTAGTATTCTTCATGTCTTCTATGATATTATACTCCATTTCATCTGAAATGATCAGTGTTTTTGATGGAGTTGATGAATTTGTTTGGACTGGGCTAGTTTGAGTCGCTTTAGATGTCATTTTCTCGGGTGCAACTTTATCCTTAGTCATTCAGCTTGCGCTCTTTGGCTTAGGAGTAAGTTGAGGAGGATCAAGTTGATTTCCACTTCAAGTGCTAACCGGGGATGCTTCTTGATATTCCTCATCTAGGAGGATGAAATCCCACATACCTTGTACCTCTACAACTTCTTCTTCATCGGTAGTTTCTTCAGTAGCAATGTCCTCTTCTTCTTCTTCATATTCAACATTTGTGATAGCAATTGGCGGTTTTGAATCAGTTGAAGGATTTCTTCTATAAGGCTTGAAAGACTTTTTAGAAGATGCTTCTGCCACTTGTTTCTTAATGTCAACCATTTCGTTGGACATGGTTTTCAAAACTTTCTGCAATCCTTCTAAATCGAATGGATCTTTCGATTGTTTTTTCTTGCGGTCTTCTTTAAAAGTAACCTTTTTGGATTTTCGTTCCTCTATAGCATTTTTCTTTTCTAGAGAAATGATACGTTTCTCTACTACTATTGCTTCCTTCATATTGTCAGCTAAAGCTGTTTTGTTAGCCCTATCAACAAAGATTTCTATATTTGATGGTAAAGCAGAGATGTACCATTCAATTCGCACTTCTTTGCTAGGCTTGGAAGTAGTAGGAATTTTATTTAACAGTTTATTGAAACATGAATTAAAATCCTTGATAGGTTATTTTGACTTAGCTCGAAGATTGGACAAGTCATTGATCAGTGTCGCTGTAGACCTGTCATCACCAAACTTAGTCAAAAATTGATTTTTGAAGATATCCCAACTAGTAATAGATCCAGATGGTAATGAGAAATGCCATGATCTGACTGCTCCTTGTAGAGTATAGGGAAAAAGTCGGACGACAGCATCTTCATTAGTAACTCCATTGAGATTTATGGACAACATAAAGTTATTTATATGTTCTTCCGCTAGCATGCCTGCTTCAGGATTAAACTTAGGCAGCCATTTTTCAGGATGGGCTGGTAATTGACTCAAGGACGCAGGCATTAAGACTGCCCCTGGGTTATTCCATGGAGATTGAGCAATCATTGAGCTACCAACAGTGGAAAGTGCAGAAGATGATCCCTGCGGTTGGGAAGATGAGGATATTACGATTCCAGATGTTTGAGAAGGAGATGTGGAAGTTCCAGTGCACTGACGGACAATAGTCTAAAGTGGAGGGGTGGATGGTTGACTTTATGGTGAAGAGGTTGAGATGGATGATAATGATAAAAGAGTCTCGCTATCAAACTCTTTAGGTGATTTCCTTTCTCTCTTCCTTGTAGGTAAAGGTAACTCAGTTGGCTGAACACCAAACTGTTTGCTCTATAATCTAGTAAGGGGATGAGCAGGATTATATTGCGAAGTCACAATGCCTTGAGATTTATCAGATCTTTGAGGTGATATTGACAATAGCTGAAGTTTATAAATCAAAGATTCAACTTTAGGAGGTTCAATAGCATATTCTTCTGAAAAGTTAGGGTTTGCGGCAACGGTTGTTGTTCTTTCGACTTTTGGCTCTATATTTAAAGATTCAAAGTGTGATGGAGAAGTCAAGGGAGATGGTGAGGGCGATTTACTCTCAGAATGGTATTTATATTTTGAATTACTTGCCATTCATAGTTCGGTGCCCTCCTTCTAGCGCCAAATATGTTGAAGCCCCGAAAATCGGGTCTACAACAAGGGGGATACCCACCCAGTCCGGACCTTGGTTGGCAACTCCTTTTCCGTTTCGTATAGTGGGTCTGACTGGGGATAATGGGACCAGTTTCCAAATATGTGTGTGTGTTGATAATTTATATTTCCTTTCTAAAAATTTCTAAGTGAAATGATTTTATTCTAATTCTAATCTATAACATGCAATTGTATTCTAATAAATAGAAATATCTGATTCTAAAATAACCCGGGATGTAATATTTTCGTTGTGCAATCTAAAATGATTTCAAATAACAATTGGTAATAAATATCATTCAACTGTTATAAGAAAATAATTCAATAAAGATAAACCACTTCGTATAAAAAGTTAGATGAAACAGTGGTGAAAAACATATCGCATAATAAGCTACTCATATATTAAGCATAAACAAATAGCTATCACCGTACAAAAGTTCCAAATGATAACTCAAGCATTCAAGCATTAATACATAAACAACTGAACATAAATATCACTTTAACACAGAGGAAAAAATAGTTAAGAGATAAAAGTACCATTTATAACTAGTTCTACTCATGAGCTTCAAGCAATAATGACTTATCTCTTCTTAATCCAACATCCACTAAGAGTACAAAAGTGCAACATCAGTAGTAGATATTAAACGCAGATATAAATAATTCTTGTTCCATTCATTCATCAAAACCTCCTCGAAGGGTGCAAAAGAGCATGTTCTGACGACAAGCTTTTGAAAATTTTCAAGACCCTTCTCTAAATGCATGAGAAGGGTTTAAATACTACTAACTAAATCTAAAAATAATTTATTACAAAAATGTAGGATACGGTTTAAATGACCGTCCTCCTTTTAGGCAAAAATAAATAAAAATTAATGCTAAATCTAAAATTAAAACTTAACAACTAACTACTTGTGAATCTGTTCTTTGAAATTGCAAGCGTTCAACATTTGTTTGAGAAGAGTAGGTTGGCCGACTTCAGACTTCAAATATCTTGTGAAAATGGAATCGGCAAGAGCTGGCGCCATCTTCTCGGTAGAATTGATGATACACTTGAGAGTCATGCACTAGTTGTGTGGCTTTACCAGACATGCCCAGTAAGAATCCCAATTTAACTTTGCTAATCTTTTAATCAATTCTGCCTTTTCTTGAGCCTTTTGTTTCCAGTCTGTCTGCAGTTTCCATGCTTTCGGTAGGTGCCCTGGAGTAGTTTCTGAGATCATATTTGCCTTGTGAAAATTTTCATTTATGCAATCAATAACATTGCTTGCTACTGTAGCTGCTTCTTCTGCCGCTTGCTCTACTTTCCTGATTTGTGCATCCCAACTATTGAACAAAATTTCTTTGTAATTGTCATTGATTATCGGTGCATCTACTCTTTTCCCCTCCTCTATTTCTTGCCAAGACAAATAGTCAGTAACTCTTTTATTAATTAAATCATAATCATGTCGTAAGTCTACAACTTGATTAATGATTTTATCACTTGCTTCAAAATAAAAGCTCCACTGTGATATTCTTTGGCATAATATTTCATGTTGCTGCAGTAGTTGATCATTTAATGAAATAGGCTCTGTGATGAATTCTGTGAGCTTAGGATCATCCTTGTGCATCTCTTGCATAACCTGTAGTTGTTTCTCTTTTTCAGCCAAACTATTCTGATATCCTATCTGCATTTGTTGGAAGTCTTGTTGTAATTTTTTAAGTTGTTTATATGCTTCATTGTTGGCGTTGGCTTGTTGCAGTTGTTGTTGCAAAATCTGTACTTGATATTTTTTCTCATTCAGTAATTTTCATACCTCATATGCTTTATCAATGGCTACAGAGGCATATGCTCCTATGATCTAAGATAATCTGGTGATATTTTGAGTTGGATCAGTGGTAGGATCTTGCCATAGGACGTCTAATTTTTCTGCATCATGAGAGAGTACATTTTCCAATTTCCTTTTCTTCCTTTGTCTTCTTACCACTGCCTTGTGTTGTGGACTATAAAATACATCAAGAGGAGAAATTTCCTCTATTTTGAGCATAATTTCAGAGGATGGGGTAATGGGAATATGTTCCATTTCTGAGATATTTCTAGTTATTCATGTGATTATATCTTTTGTTGTCTGTACATTACTCACAGGTGTCTCTATGTTCTGTCCTTCAATATTTATTAAATCATTGAATGTCTCCCATTATTTATCTAACTCAGTTCTGACTGATGGTTGTTGCACAATGAGAGGGGGAATATTTAGCTGAGGAGAGGTAGAAACCTGTTGTTGTGAGAGCTCCTTTGACTAGGCAGTATCCCTTACTGACCCTTTACTTTTATCATGGTCTTTGTCAGACCTCTTAGAGTGTTTAGACTTTTCTCTCTCGGACTTGGATTTAGATCTGTCTGTACTTGAACTTCCACTGAGACTAATACTGGGAGTTGCTTCCCTTATGGTTTCCAAGTGTAATTTATCCAAAGGGATAGTAGTTAACCTCCTTTCCCTGTATATCTTGAACTCTTTAAATTCTGCTGGAGGAAACCGTATTTGGGCCGAATGTAGAATCTCTTTAAATGTGCCTTTTTCTTGGAACATGTCATCAAAAAGATCATCTTATTTAGAAAACACTCTTATTTTGGCTGCAGTAGTGAAATTTCTAACAATATCATAGTGGTCGAACGGTCTTCTTGGAAAATTGAACAAACATGAAAATGTAATGTTGTTTACTTCTTTGAATGCCTGACCAACATCAAATAGTGAAAAGGCCCCACAGGCCATAGGAAATTGTGGCCAGATAGCCTTCTTTTTGTCCTTCAAATATTTAGTCAAACCTCTTTATCCGCGGGTTTGATAAGCAATTTCTCGTGCCATGAGTTTATCAGGAACATACAAAGGTAATACATGAGGGGAATCAAAACTTCCAAATACCCTAACATATGTAAACAATTCTTCTCCAAACCATCTCGCAACAGGAATTATGTCTACCTTTGCTTCAAAGAAAACCTTGGAGCATCTTTATCATATCAAATTCTCTACAGGGGTAACATGATTCCATGGAAGATCTTGTAAAAATAGGGAATGAACTTGGAATCCCACAATTCTTTGTGATAAATATGAATGGGTAAGGGGTCTTGAATCGTCCATTTCCAACCCATTAAAGGAAACTTGGAAATATAAAAGATTGAATCCATTACATAAGCAGATAAGTAAAAAGGGGGATAAATTCTCTGAGAAGCAGTTCTTTTAGATCGGTAATTCAAAATGGCCATGGCTAAGTTGTCAGATAATATCTTAGCCCAATCCACAATAGTAGCATTAACAACAACATTCAATAATGGTAGCCATTTAGATGAAAACTTATTAATGTGTGGCTTTCCAAAAAGCCTACAGAGCATAGCAGCAGCAAAGCAATACGGAGAAGTGAGAGAACCAGTACTATACATACCATGTTTATCCTTCTTTAGTGGTTCGTCTCTCCTTGGCCAGTCCTTGGTGCATTCTGCTAGGTTTTAATTTTCTTTGGTAAACTTTTCCATGAACTATTTGTTATAAGTTGCATGTGGCTCTAGAAAATGATACATGAGTCTCAGATCTTGTGGAGTAAATGAGCCGATGAGTTCTTGAACTTGAGTATTAAACTGCCTGTTTGTAATATTAGTTCTATCAAGTACCCATTTAACCATGTCCGTGTAGGGAATAATTTTGGGCCTTACCGCTATCCAGTGCAAGAATGAGCAAGCTAGCTCTGTAATGGACGCATCAGAAGACCCATGTGAGCCTGCAGTAACTATCACCTCCATTACTCTAGGGTTCTCTTCCCTAAGTGGATTATACATGCCCTCCCAAGTAGTAATACCAACATCTTTGTTATAGGCGGTGTCTGTATACAAGGGCGTCATTTCTTTATCTTCAGAACTTAGAACCTTGTCTTTCTTTCCCATAATACCCTGAATACTGCTTTGTATAGTTCTCTGCTCTTCGCTCCTGCAGTTTACGAATTAAGTGAGAATAATGATAAGAAAAAGGTGACGGGAAAGTTTTAAATGCTGAAGACGTATAAAATATACCACCTTACGTGAAATAGCTCTTCGATCAGAACGAAACCATATTTCATTAATGATTGACAACTAATTCATTGATTAACATTAAAGCGCATAACTAGGTCTCGGTTTATGGAAATATTTTTTCGTATAATGAGCCTTAAATATCTGCAATAAGGTGATCTGTGATTTTCTTTGCAATATCGCAAATCATAGTATCGCATATCGCAATATCGTGGAATTACAATATCACAATAGCATAATATAGCAAAATGGCAAAATCGCTGGATTGCAATATCGCAAAATCGCTGGAGCGTATCAAATGACAAGTTTCTGTTAATGTGTTTTTCTGCAAAATGCGATTTGCGATATGTGCCATCGCATATCGGTGATTGTGAGATTTTTCAGCGTAACATATGATATTTGAAGCATGCGATGTGATGAATGTTCTTTTAATGTGTTGTTTCGTATCGCATCTCGCAATCTTAGAATTCCGCTTGTAAAGAGGTATTCATTACCTTTTCTGTGATGCGATATTTCTTTAAAGAATGATTTTATTCTATGATATCATAAAACATAATTTTTTTAGATTTTTCAAGGGGTATTCTCCTAGGTATATGATAGTAAGTTTTATTGAAAAAGGAAATACAATCACTAATCAATTTTTAAAATTTTTTGAATAACGGCCCCCACTTATTTATTATTAGTGATAATACTAAATAAGAAGGGGTGTTGTTGTTGGCCACAACAGGGGTCTCTGGTTCTCTTTAATCTGGAAAAAATACTGGAAATTAAGTCAGATTCTCTTTGAATTCTCTAGATTGAGATTTTTACTCTGCAATATAATCACTCAGAGTCTCATGCTCCAAATATCCTCCACCTCCATGCCATTCATTTCCTTCTACAAGGAAAGTGGGAATAGTAGGGCATTGTGGAACTTTTTGTACCGCCGATTTCTTATACTGTTGATAAGAAGTGCTCAGACCTTCTCCATTTTGAAACCCTCTTGAGGTTTCCTTTTTCCTTTCCCTTCTCATTTCTTTGATCTCCATGGTGAGATCCTGTATAGATCTGAAGATAAGTGTGGAAAAACTCAATCCTTCTGCTTTTGAAGATTTCTTCTTTTTCTACTTCTTCTTATTCTTCTGATGTCATAAAATGCCCACAAGCTGAGCCAAATATCATGCTCTCATACCACTGTAATATCCAAAAATGGGAAAGACAAAAATATATAACATATGCACAATTCCAAATACGAATAAAACATATAAAACTAGAAAAATTCCAAAATACACCAGAACGTCATATATATGAGCAAAAATAGCTAATCCATATCATTATGTATCAACATCAAAGGAATATAAAAAGTGCTCTAAAAAGGGATGCACTGAAGCCATCCAAAGATGGTTGAAACAACTCTATTGAAAACTAGCACTGGAAAGTAAAAACTATTGTTGTTTCTGGGAAGAATATCTATGTGCAAGAGGCTACTGGAGTGCTCAAAATGATTTGGGATTTTAACCATGGATTCTACTCGAAAAAACCAGAAATGGTTTGGCCATATTTGAATTTGGAATTTCAGCCGTTTTTGATTTGCACACTACACCCCTGCTATGTGAGTTACGCACTCCCTCGAGAAAAATTCTAATATGGGGCTAAAATAATGATCTATCAGTTGAAATAGTACCCACTCAGCTCACTAACTAAAGGGATTGTCCCTTCTCCCGATTCCCATGCTCAAAACTTGAGATTTAGCTCCTCCACCGAATATGCAGCTGTTGGATGCACAACTGTTGGGAAATACAACACTGTCTAGGAGGGATGATGATATAGCCTGCAACTAGATAATATAACGATGATCCCAAGCTACTGAAGTGATCCTCGAACTAAAATATTAATCCCTCACAGTATTCCAAGCTGATTTGCTAGGAACTTCCTCTTCTCCTCAAACCCTCATTGCAAAATTACACAATTCTTGCAGGAAATGTTGCTACATAGGAGAATATATGGATGGCCTCATGCTAGATATAATAATTAAACTACTTGGAGACATAAATGGATCCATATTGTGAAGGGCTTATCCCTCCATGGGTTTCTCAGCTGAAGTACTAAGAAAAACCTTCCAAATCTCAAACCCAAGTTTGGGAATGCATAATTTCTGTAGATGGAAGTGCAGATGAGAGTGGCTGGAAGTGGAATTATTTTCTAGATGATCAATTCTACCCAAGAAAACCTTCCCAAAGTAGGCACTTGAAGTCCCCCGTGGGTAAGGGTTGGATTCCCATTCTGGAACACCCGGTGCTAAAAAACATAAAAAAATTAGCTAAACGGGTGAAGCGTGCAAATAAATGTCTTACGACACTCAATAAATAAAACTCTAGACTCTCCTTCCTTTGCTACCCTCATATTCCTTTAATGGTTGTCAGCCTTCCCTATCCTTGGCCCACCTCATAATTTCACTGCACATGTGGCCAGTAGCCTCCATAAAGGCTGTGTTGTCCTCCACAATCTCCATCACTGCTGCAATTACTCTCCACTTCCTCCATCGTGTCTGCATTTAATGCACCACTTCCTCCATCGTGTGTGCATTTAATGCACCACTTCCTCCATCACTTCATCATTATCTCTCCATTTTCTTACATTTATTCCTCCACTATCTCCATCATCTTCCTCATTATTTCTCTATGACCTCCACTCTCTCTTCATTGTTATGTTGATCCAATACTCCATAATACTACTCCACTACTCAATTAACCCACATTCATACTATAGAAGTGGATTTTATTCATATAATCATTTTATGGGTCCCTCCACCCTTTTATTTACTTAACTAAATAAGAAAGGTAAGAACTCTAATATTCCAATTAGCTAATGGAAAATTTGGAATATTACACCAATTGAATTTATTTATTTATTAATCCATGTCAATTTGAATATAAATGTATCCAAATTTTCAAGATCCTAACTTAGAATCAAGTTTAGATGAAAAAAATATTCCTCCATTTAAAAAATGTCATAAGCTCTTATGTGGAGCAGCATATCCCAAGAAGTTGGTAGATGAAAATGGACAACCACTTCACCATGCCAATTGGAACATGGCATATTCCAGCTACAGTCATGGATCAACGATGGTAATAATTGTTTGGTATAATATAATTTCAACAAACGAATTACATTTACATGCTTACTAATATCATTAATGTTCTACTGTTCAATATTTTTTGAAATTAGGATTATAGTTATAATGACTGACCCACATACTATATTCTAGTGCACTATACTACAATGTGAAATCGAGAGAGGTTTGCATTAAGAGAAATACTTAGAGTGGAAACATATCAATAATGGTTGAATCAACCACCTTTTCAATTCTCACTATGTCCAAATTTACCAATCCAGAATGACTAAAACAATGGTGTTTCTTCATCACACCTTCGAAATGGAGGCAATCAAATACAGGTTGGTATGGATGATTACTTAGAGGATACAAATTTCATGGAGGAAATGTTGTTAGATGCATTCTAAAATGATGAGCTATGGTATGATGCTCATATCACTGATACCTTATTCGAAAACTTGAAATATGCTTCCACCACCCCTCTCTTTGGACCTGGTGAGAGGCCAAATTATACTCAGCTAGGGACATTGATATTTTCATACAACTTGAAAGTAGGTTTTGGCATGTTGAATGCATGTTTCTCAGTAATATTAAGGTCTTTCACTTGCATGATCGATCAAGCCCCTTATGTTTTGAGAAATGTTGTCACACAATCAACATTAAAAATGGTCGATTTTACAAATGCTAAGTATTGACATTGTACATTTAAATTCCCCACAAAGTGTATTTTATTCAAAGATAAGGTTCTTCTTAGAGATAATTTCTTTTCGGGTAGCTACAAAGAGGCAATGAAATTGTTGAAAATGTGGGGTGTTGAGTACATATGATATCATGGATGCCTAAATGAGTGTATTATAGATAGAGGAGAATATGAAAAAAAATATATATTTCCAAAATGTTGGCATGAAAAGTACCGTAAATAAAAAAATGGGTATATCACATGGTCCTCGTCATATGATATTGAGGCACATGCCTATAATACCAAGGATTAAAAGTCTCTTTCATTGTAAATAATTAGTTATGTTGTAGGGATGGCGTGCCTCTCACAAAAGTGAGTACGGAATTATGTAAATCCCAATAGATTAAATATCCATGAAGCATATAGAGGATACAGACCTTGAAAAATTCAAGGATGAGGTACAAATTCTACAAATTAACATGGCCATGGATGGCATCAACCGATATTCCATACAAAAAAGCAACTATTATCTTTGGTCTGTGGTAGTGATCAATAACAATATCGCCCCATGCATGTCTGTGAAGAATGAACATATTATGTTGCCTCTGATAGTCCCTGGTATAATCCAAGTGAAGACTATGTATATCTACTTGCAACCATTGGTAGATGAATTGAAGGAATTATGGGAAGGGATACATGTGTATGATGTATCAACACCCCTCGCAACAGAGAGGAGTTTTACATTGTATGGCATATGTGCTTACACCATACATGATTACCCATTATTAGGAGTTTACTCTGGTAAACTACAGCTTTATTGATTTGTTTATATAAGTAACAATATTCTTTCACATATTAATTTAATTTGTTATGACTTTTCTGATCTTCATAGTCGCTAACGTGCACTATAAACAATAATTTTGCAAGTCTTGTAACAAAAGGATATCATGGGTGTAAATGTTATGGAATTTCTCTGAAGGCTAGGCAGTCTAACCACCTATGAAAGCTAGTCTGTGACTTCTCTAGGGTATTCCTCTCAGAATAATGCACTTACAAAAGTGAAACATATTTTTTTGATGATAAACCAGAGAGAACCCGAAGGCCAACAATAATGACACCTATTGAATGTATTATATAATATGATATAGATAGGGACAAGTTTGTATAAATGTTCAATTCAAATGCGGAGCCTATGTTCGATGATCCAAAAATATTCAACACCTATGTTGAGAAAATTCCCATTGGGATGAAAATTAAATTTGTCTCTTATGAGCTCCCATTTTGGGAGCATCTTTAGATTACCCACTTACTAGATCCCATGTGTATATTTAAAATTTCTTAATATTATTTATGGAGGCACATATCATTGAGAGAAAATACCACATTAGTTGTTTAGAGAGATCTTATTTCTTCAAAAACCAAAAGAAACATTTGCCAAGACAAGAATCTAGAGGAACGGCTGGTCCCTCTTGGTCTTTCAAAGAAGGTGATGTCCCATGGATTTGAAAGAAACATATTATTTCTTTGGAAAATGAATTTATAATGGGTGTGAGGGTGCCTTATTTATATGGTTCTTCACTACAACATTTCTTCACTGTGGAAAATAGGAAAATAGAAAAATGAGAAAAATATAACCAAAATGATAAAATAGTCAATTTAGAAACAACATTGAAGATTTATTCTATATTTAGATACTTATTGGTTTATTAATCATTTCACATGTTTTTTATTCTTTTTGGTTTCAAAATCAATATAAATCATGTAGTGATAAATCTAAGAGTACTTTAACAATGAAAAATTTTGTATTAATATGTAAGACTAAATCCTTGACATGGGAGGTAAATTCATGTTTATTATATTTAAATTCCATTTCTTGTAACATTATGTAAACTAAAAGGAGGTAATATGCATGTATAAAATTTTGATTACCTCTTCTTATGGACCATAAGATAAACAAATGGGCTCCCATTGATGCATGAGAGGTTTTAATTTTTTCTTCATGGATAATGGAACAATTTTGACTTTTCTTTTCAATGGTAATTATAAATAAAAGTTGAATAAATAAATATTTTTTGTCTAAGAACTAAATGATCAATAATATGATGGTGATTAAAAGGCATTTGTTTCACTTTAGACTTGGTGATGCATACTTCTTTCCTATTTAGATCATGTAAAATAAATACCTATTTTTATGTATTTATAAATAAATTATTTAAACTAGACATGACTTTATCATTGTGAACATTATGTAATATTAGCAAGGAGAAATGTTAAAACATGAATTTTAGTGAGTATCTTGTGATAAGTATGTGGAAAAAATATTATTTCTTGAGTTATTCATTAAGAAATAATCAAATATATTATTTGTAGGAAATTTATCTCTAGGATAGTATGATTGTTGTATTCATGGAAAATTTTAAGGATGGAAAATTATCTTCAAGTTTAAAAATATTGGTGAACCTCACTAGTCCCTAATATGCAAACTATAAAATGTTTATTGATGTATTTGTAATTTATTGAAATTTATAATGATTTTATATATACTCTTTATATAATGCTCACGATTTTTAAGGTATAATAATTCTATATTGTAAATTTAGGGTGAATCATTTTTATAAAAAATGGAAGTTGCAGAATCTTTTTTTTTGGAAAATCATGGAAAATTAGCCCACCTGTGAATATTAGCCCCTAAAATTTCGAAAGGTTGTATTATTTAACTCATATTTATTATTTAAAAAAAAAAAAAAAGATAAATTTAAACAAGAATAGCAAAAGATTTAATCTATTTTAGTGATTGATAAATATAGAACTAAGATGGATTTATAGTGTTTTTGTATCTCTATATATAGATCGACCATAGTGTGATTTTTCATTATTTAAGTTGTATCTTTTTATAATTTATTATTATTATTATTTTATAATGAAAATTGTATGGGTTACACATTTTCGTCTTATTAAGAACTAACTAAAATATTTTACTTTCAATTGTTTTTTCCTTGTGAATATTGAAATATTTTACTTATTGTGTTAAAATGAATATGAATGAACTATCGAAGCAATAGAAAACTATTTATGGTAATGTTACAATTATATTTTCAACAATACTAAAGTTTGTAACATATAAAAAAATATTTTCATTTTTTTTTTTTTAAGTAAGTCATTTCTCCTGGAATTCCATATTTAAAATATTGATATGAGTTCACCAATAGATAATCTAGAATCAATATTATTTCAGAAAAATAAACACCATGATCATAACCATCTAACAAACATAAAGATCATCTAAGATACACATTCAAATTCACTACTATCATCTAATTATAGACACCTCTAACACATATAAACGTCATTATTTAACACACAAATCTAATAATCTAAGAGGGAATCATCATTAAGATCACATCTAACAAAACATAAGCATTGTAATAGAACATTATGATGACATACATCCTCAAATTAATATACATCTCATGTCAAAAAACTACTATCACATACAAATCTATCTACAAGCACATTAAATGAACATATCTAACATGACCTAAAAATATATGCATCATCATGAACATATAAATTATGTACATAAACATGAACAAAAAAATGCACCACACATACACACACACACACACAGATATGTGTGTGTGTGTGTGTGTGTGTGTCTATAATTCAAACAAATGCATTAAGTCAAATATATGATACAAAAAACATAGCAGTTGCAGCCTCGTATGTAGCTTGGTCAAGTATTGGCTCAACGGTCGAACTATCAGGTGGAGGAGAAGCTATTAGTTGGTTCGCTCTCTCAAAAGAAACATGAGGCACCACCACCAGTACTAGTTGATCATCATAAGATGAATGAAGATGAGGTGGAATGGTACTAAAAGGATCACCAACACCTTAACCATGATCAAATAGGTTATTACTACCGGAAGCATTATCACCACCCTCATCATCATGATATCACTGGCTAACACTGTGTGAAGACTCATGTGATGTATCTGTTTCATGCCTTGCATACCTCCTCATTACTAGTATCCTGGTAAATCTGACAATATGACACATAAGAGTCATAATATGCCACATCCATTCCCTGAAATCCTAGGATCTTTTCTAATATCTAGAGACCTCGCATAGCGGACTCCCTCCTACGCCAAAATTCTAGATAGTTAGTCATAGTATTCCATCCTAAATCTTAGACCGACCCTATGGGCCCAAAGACCCATGTCGCCCCTCTCCATCAAAGGATCATGTGCCTCATCCTCTTAGCCATCACCCATATCTACATCTAATCCCTCTAGTGGGGGAGGAGGCATGTCCCGAATGAATGTGTTGAAGTATACAAAATATATAGTACAAAAAAATAATTAGAAAAAATGATTAAACAATTTAGTAAAACAAGTTAAAGAACGTGCTAGAATAATTTTTATTCTAATTAATTAAGAAGATAAAATGAAACAAGATTAATTTAAAGAAAACAATAATATTTCCTCTATCACTTGTAGGCTCATCCAGTGTAAAGAGGATGTTGAGGAATTGTCTCCAATTCACCTCCATGTATAGAAATAGAACCAAGATAAATGTGTGGTCATCCTCATTGGCCAGTAGCACTAGTGCTTGGGTAGAAATCCTATCCAGATACTCTATTCGGCCCCTCTTGGGCATGATCTAATCCCACATGCACATCTGTACCTTAGTCATTGGCTTAGGAGGGTGACGGTAAAATGTAGGCCTTGACTTTTTTAAAACCCTAAAAAAATAAACAAAGAATATCTAAAGCGAAAGGGAAGTTTTTCCTCCCATGTATCATCACACAAAATCTATGTAAATCCCTACAAAATTGCCTCAAAAAATGGTAGAGAACCTAATACATCATGGTGCCTACATCAAATAATCGACATAATAAAAAATAAGGAAAATAATGTGCTTACCATCACTAGTATGGTGTGAAATGGTGGTCACTACACTAATAGGGTGAGAGTATAAATCCCTCTCCCTTATTCTGGCCTCCAATGGTCAGACCACATTCGATGTGTATATCATTTTCTCCTGCTCATGTTGATACTCCCTCTGTTGATGTGTATGCTACATGCTTGACATATAAAATACATTAGTCTCCTACAAAAAATATAAAAAATAATTATTAAATGAAAATTTATTTATAAATATGGAAACATAACTTTCAATTAAAAAGAAAAAAAATATCCCCGGTGCACCCTATTGGTGTACAAGTGTGAATGAATATTCAAACCATTTTCCCACATAAATTATAAACCTGAGGACGTTATTTATTTCAAGACTAACGTGCACAGTATATGCAAGAGCAGTCACACAACCTACTATCAGATCACAAGCTTAAATAAATGAACAGACAACTACTGTAATAGTAATTAAAATGGATTACAAAATTAAAAAGGTATTCACAGCAATTCCAGGGTATACTGAAACAACATTTATAAAACCAAACTAAAACATGAATCAATAGAAAGAAAGGTAACGCAGCACCTGATCAGAATAGTGTGCCCAACTCTCTGATCAAGGTTGCGGAAAACTCATAATTTACAGGTAAAATAACAAAGTGTTGTGCATTCAATTAACTGCAAAATACTTCTATTACAAAATTTGTATGTGCTTGCTTAACCCAAATTCATAGCCCATGGGCTCTCTTTATAAAACTCTTCAAGAAATTGCAGATACCCTCTAAAAACTACATATCTACAATTATACAATTCCTTACAACAAAAAACTAGTTTCCAAAAGGAAACCATGAAAAAGCCTAAATATCGCTAGGGTGAAACGGAGTCTTTTGCATTGTAGTAGAAACTGAAGATAGCACTAGAACTTAGGAGCTGCTCCATGACTCACAACTCTAATCTTCCCGCTTTTTCCAAATCTGTAAAAATATTAGAGTTAATGTTTGTAAAAGGTAAAAACTCCTTGATTATTACTTCATTAATCAAACATCCCATGTAAGATAAAATAAAGGGGTTTACCGTGTGTTTTTAAGAACAATAATGATACAAAGAGATAGAAAGGTGGGCAAAAATGGGAGAGAAAAGTATACAAATCCGATACCCAACATCTCCCCCCAACTGGTCTATCTGCATGTCCTCATGTAGCTCATCGTCTACTCAGATCTGGGTTGGACTGACTGTGATAGGCATGAAGTTGTGTGAGATCACATTTTTCGGCCATTTCTATCCTAAGGTGTTTATAACCTTTCGTCAAAACAAAATCCTTCCACCAGTCTGGGTCAACATTTTATGCAGGAGTATATTTCTCAACTGGAAACCAAATAGGGGGAAATTGAAACCTCAGACCCATCCATCTTACCCCATAGGTCTGAATGCATGCTAAAAAACATGGCATCCTCTATAAAGCTCGTGAAAAGTTAGGTGCTCCAAATGGTTCTCGTCCTCTGACGGCTGAAGATGACAACATCCACTGCCTCTGACAACTATCCAGTGCTCCCTTACGGAACATTGTAATCTATCTGACATAGAGGTCATCACACCATTTCTTGGTTTTCAACATGTTCTCTCTATGCCCCTCATTATGTATAAAGGTAAAATTCTTATTATAAATATTTGATGACTGGCCATGCTTCTTCCTCATCATTAGCATCCTTGTGACTTGGTTTTCCTCAAACATATCATAGGCATTTCTCCATTTAATATGATTGATGGTGTAGGAGGAAAAATCTCTTAAATGAATATCCCCCATGAATGGAATGGGGTTAAAATCGTGATCATTCCTTAAGAAGTAATCGTGAATGTAGAGCTCGCACATTAAGTGCTTTCCTATGATATCATAAATTTTCAAGATACGGAGAAATTGAATGGGGTCCTCAATCTCGTGCCACATTTCCTTATATATACTCTTAAGACAAAAGAAAATAATTTTTTTATGAAGGAATAAGGCATAGCTATGTGCAGGAGGTCTGTAGGCATTACCTACTATACCAGGGAGAGCATCTTCTTCTTATCTGATTGTAGCAGTTGTACTTGTTCTTCCAATTCTTCTATTCTGGCCTTTTTTTTTAGCTTTCCTCAGCTACGCCTTATCTAGTTCGTTTATTTATCCTGTAATGATCCCAGTAGCCTGTTCTCAAACCCGCAATGTATCTTTCTTATGTCCATTTGCAGCGGACTGCCACCTCTGGATCTCAGCAGCCAAGAAAAATTCTCGGCCTTCAAACAATTGTTCAATCGGATCAGTCTATGTAGCTGTGGAGGAGACGCCAATTTTTGTCTTTACTTCCCTTGATTTGTAGACTTTTACATTCTCTTTCAATCAGGAAACTTGCCTCTCCCTCTTCAATCTCATAGATTCATTGAACTACAAATGATACCTTTTCTTGACAGGTAACCTTCTCTTCTCACACTGTTCAATCCATTCCTGTTTGACAACAAATTCATTTTCTAGGCTGATAACAGGCTCAGGAGGTGGTGGAATGTTGTCGGTATTATCAGCTAGTTCTTTTGTTAGGTATTTTTGGTTGGGCTCCCTATCTTTAGGGGCATCTTGCTCTACATTTACCTCAGGAAATCCTGTCGTTTGGTCAGCATTTCCATCAACCACTCTGTGTTCCGGTATTTCCATAGGAATCCCATCTTCTTTGCGAGATTGTAAGTACTCCAACTAAGATTCAGCAATTAATGGGTCAATATCGGTCATGTCATTTTCTAGGTTGACAAACTTAAGCACCGATAGGATAGATATTTCCTCCATTAATCTTTGGGGTGAGTGGAATCCCCTCACACCTCTAGGAATCATAGACTAGAACATAGAGCGGGGAATAGCTTCATCATCCTTATTTCCAGCTTGGGCTAGAATTCCATGCACTATTACTTCAGTCGGGGTCGACACTGGTTCTTGTGGCACAACGTCGATTCTGAGGGTTGTTTCCCTTCTGCCCTCCTACCCTTTCTGCATTATTTCGTCCTCTGCAGTCGATACTGGTTCTTGTGGGACACTATCGACCTCATAGGTTATTTAACTTTTATCTTTCTTTTCTTCATGGATTACTTCCCTATTTCCCTGTTCTACCTAAATCGGGGGTGGTTCTTGTGTATCACCCCCACTTATTTCAATGTCCATATTTTCTTGGGAAGGTGATGTGGTTTCTTGAAAAATAGCATCACTTTCCATCCCTCTATCTGACATTCCACTTTCCTGTTATTTATTAACAAAATTTGATGATTGTATTACAGTCCCAACTTCGTGCACTATATCCATAATCCCTTCATCTATGGGTTCTTTAAGCGAGGTTGGTTCTTGTATGTAAGTCTCGAATCCGTCACCAATTGTCTCCTCTACTCCCATTTCTTCAGGTTTCTCCTGATGAAATTCCATTTCCACTTCTTCGCGTTCCTCCTGATCAACCTCCATTTCCATTTTATTTGGGTTCTTCCTCGTCAATTTCCTCTGAATGTCCTTCCTTTTCCAGGCTAGCTGTAGAGGCTAGTTCCTCTTCTCTAGCGATAATAATAGCTGCTATCTCTTCTTCTAATGATCCACATATTTTTTCCCAAGAGACTCGAAATCTTTCTATTGCATGTATGACCAGTAAACGCACCAATCCATGATTTGAGACGACTGTCGGCATCCGACGTGAATTCTGAGGGGACTATGCCATGTGTTGTAACTATTTTAATAAAAAGAAGGGCATGTTTAAGAAATGCATCTAAGCCTATGTAAATCGAAGGTGAGTTAAAATTTTAAAATGATATTTAAATGGATTTGTGGCCTGACCCTCGCAAGCTATGTATTTAATTACAAAACTTGTGACTTCGTTTCACGGATACAGTATAGCCTTGTGCTCATATCCTATTCCCACTTGGATGACACTCTCTCCTGCCTGCAGGAACAATTCGGGAAACTCTGGGAGAGGCACTCTCAGAGAAAACCATTGTTGCCCTTGTTGTCTCAGCCCACTAGCTTCTGCAATTATTTCTTCTATGAAAAGAATTTCCAATCCTCTGACCCACAAGAAATTCTCATCCAAATTAAGCGCAAATTCCAATGTGATTCCCCTATCAAATGCCTTCAATCTATCGAACTAGGTATCCCATCCTGCATTGAAAAATATTTTCCATACCTCTGGATTATTACGGATCGAAACTATATTTTCAGGTTCATGCCACACAGCCAGTCCACCCATACTGTGGGGACTGTAACAGCACTTTGGAACAGAAGACCGTGGGATAGAATGGTGGATACCAAATTTGGAAAAACAACATGGTGAAAATGAACGGTGGTAACGGTAAATATGGATGGTAATTCTCGAAACTAAGGAAAATCATTGAAAAGTCTGGTAAGTACAATGAATAGAAAGGTAATTATTTCATATGAAATGAAAAGGAAGTGTTATGGATCCCAATACATATTTAATGATTATACGAGGTATTGATAGGGATCGTAGGGTGTACCAAACACGAAATTGTAATAATGACTTAAGAAATCATCATTACACTGTCATTAAATTATGATGGCATCCCCCGCAACTTAAAAGTTGTCATCCACGGCATTAATGTCTTTACATGGGATATTTAATTAAATCAGTAAAATTCAAGTGGAGGCGTACCTGGCGGCCTACCTAGACGAAGTGACGGTTGGTAAGATGACGGCGCAGTAATTATGCTTTTGGAGTAACAGAAGTATGGGTAGCAGCATCTGGAATGACAGCAGTGCAAGTAGTACCATCCAGAGTAACAGCATCTGCATTGATAGCAGTGCAAGTAACAGCATCCGGAGTAACAATAGTGCGAGTAGCAGCATCCTAAGTAATAGCATCTGCAGTAACAACGGTGCTAGTAGCAGCATCCTGAGTAACAACAGTGCAAGTAACAACATCAAGAGTAACAACATCTGGAGTAACAATGGTGCAAGTAGCAGAATCCGAAGTAACAACAGTGCGAGTAACAGCATTTAGAGTAACATCATCTGGAGTAACAACAATGTGAGTAACAACATCCAGAGTAATAGCATCTAGATTAACATCAATGTGAATTCCAACCAAGGAGTATCAACATCGAGTAGCAGCAACCGAATAACAACATCATGAGTAGCAGCAACCGAGTAAGATCATCATGAGTAACAGCAACCGAGTAACAACATCATGAGTAGCAGCAAGCGAGTAACAACATCATGAGTAGCAGCAAGTGAGTAACAACATCATGAGTAGTAGCAACTGAGTAACAACATCATGAGTAGCAGCAACCAAGTAACAGCATCATGAGTAGCAGAAATTGATACTTAGAAAAAAAATTGATCTTTAAAACATTACTCTTTTGTAGTAACTCCTGCAAAAAGAAAACAAAATAAATAGTAACAGTATAATTCTTTATTCTCTATTCCTTTTTTTTTTTCATTTATTTTTTTATTTCTTTTTTTATACCGAGGTTGCAAAGGAAGAGTTCTTTGCGCTGATAACCTTCAAACCAAATCTCTCAAAGAGGTGTTTGATGAAATCATCCTTAGAGGCTAGACGGTGGTATAATCTCAGGCGGTGTCCATTTGCTATGAATGAAGCACGTGTATCATCAATTGTGACTAGCCTAACTGTTCCATTATCGAATACAGTGTCCACCTCATAGGGTCCCATCCAACGTGTGCAAATCTTTCCCTTAAATCCTTAAAACGGGAGTCATAAAGTAATGCCCAGTCTCCCCTCTGAAACACCTTGTTCTTGATAAACTTATCATGCCATTTCATTCTCTGCTGCTGCATAGTAGTAGCTCGCTAGACATCCATTAAACATATTTCATCTAGTTCATTGAGCTGGGGTAGTCGGTGTTTTTGGGCATCTGACAAATCCAAACCAACTTCAAGAGCTATTATAAGCATACTGATTTCAAATTCTATTGAGAACAACAAGGATTTCCCATAAACTAACTCAAATGGTGAAAACTCAGTTGTGTTCCACCATGTTTTTATGTACGCCTAGAGAGCTTCAGGCAGCTTCTAGGCCCAATCCCAATGATGGTATGCCACAATTTTTGTCAAGATATTTTCAAATGTCTTGTTTGCACCTTCTACTTGTCCATTTGCACTTGGGGATGCTATGGAGACATCACCCTATGTTTGACCCCATATTTTTGCATAAGCTTTGCTATCATGTGTGATGTAAATTATGCTCCTCCATCTGAAACAATCTCTCTTGGGGTACCGTAACGAGAAAAATTTCTTCAAATAGAAAATCTGAGACCAGCTGCTCTGTTGCTTCAGCAACAGCTTTGGCTTCTACCCACTTAGTCACGTAATATGTGCTGACTAAAATGTGGACCTTTTGCTGGGAGGGTGGGTTGAAGGGTCCAACGAAGTCGATATCCCATTTCTCAAAAGGTTCAAGGACTACCTATGCTTGTAAAGGCATTTCATCAGCTCGACTAGGCTACCCCATACGTTGGCAACTATCACACCTCCTGACATAGTTCTATGCATCCCGAAAGATAGAAGGCCAGTAATATCCCATTTTTAGCACCTTATGGCCTATTCTTTTTTCTGCAAAATTCCCTCCACAGGGGCCATCATAGGCAGCCTTCAATACTTCATAAATATCATACTTATATACACACCACTGAATCTTCTTATCAGCTCCTGTATGAAAAAGGTACCCTGCCATCCAAGAATATCAGGCACTCTGATGAATAATTCTTCATTGTTCCCTGTATGAAAAATGATGAGGCACTTTCCCTATAGAAAGATAGTTAGCAATATCTACATACCACGGAGGTTTAGTATAAACTACAAAAAGATGCTCATCGGGAAAACTATCTTCTATAGGTGTGCATTCGTCATTTTTATCCATTCTAGATAGGAAATTAGCAACTACATTATCTTTTCCTGGTTTTTCTATTATTGTAATATCAAATTCGTGAAGCAATAGCAACCATATTGTAATACGACCACAAGTGATAGGTTAATTCATCAAATACCTGATTGTTGCATGATCAGTATGTACAAAATTAGGACACCAGGTGAAGTAGTGCCAGAACTTGCCGATAGCATAAATGATAGATAGGAATTCTTTTTCAGTCATCGTGTAATTCAATTAAGCAGGAATTAAATTCTCACTGACATAATAAATTGCATACGGTGTTTTGTCTACTTGTTGTCCTAAAACAACTCCTACTGTTGTTTGAGAACCATCAGCATGTATGTGAAATGGTAATTCCCAATCAGGTCCTCGAATGATTGGAGCTTTGCAATTCAATCCCTTAATTTTCGTGAAAGCTGCTTCATAGTCTTCAGTCCACAATAATTCTACATCTTTTGTTAGCAATTGAAAAAGTGGATGTGCTATTTTAGAAAAAATTTCTATAAAGCGTCTGTAATAACCAATACAACCAATAAAGCTACATACCTGTGTGGGTGTCTTTGGTACAGGGAAGTGTAATATTACCTCTACTTTGGTCGGATCAACTCAAATTCTGACAACTGAGAGAAAATGTCCCAATACTATCCCTTCTTCCCTCATCATATGGCATTTGACTATACTCATAGATACATGGGTCTGCTTACATCTTCTTAGTAATTTCTCAATATTTTCTAATCCCTCTTGAAATTAATTTCCAAATGGAGTAAAATTGTCCATATAGATTTCAACACTATCATCGACCAATTCAGAGAAGATTCCCGGAATTTCCCTCTGGAAGGTAGCAGGAGCATTACACAGGCCACATGGGAGGACCCTATATGCAAAGTTCCCCCATGGGCATGTGAAATTTTTTTTATCCTGGTCTTCTGGGGCTATCTCGATCTGGTTATATCCACTCTATCCATCTAGGAAAGAAAATAACTTCTTCCCATCCAAGGTGTCCAGGACTTGATCAATGAATTGCAAATGGAAATGGTCTTTTTTATTTACCTTGTTTAGCTCCATCTAATCTACACATATCTGCCACTTACCATTATTTTTAGGAACAATAACTAGTGAAGATACCCATTGGCTATTTGAGATGGGGCAAATGAAACCTACATCCAATAATTTTTTTAATTCTTCTTTGACAATGTTCTTTATAACAGGACTCATTCTCCATTGGGGTTGTCTCACAGGGAGAAAATATTATTTAATATAAATATGATGAGTAAATAAGTTAGCATGGATTTCCTTCATGTTGGTATAATTCCAGGAAAAATATTCTTGATGGTCTTGAAGGACTTTTAAAAGCTTTTTTGTTTAGGATTCAGAAAGATTGGGGTTGATATTGAGTGTTTTCCCTGGTTCAATTTTAATTGGAATACTATCATGGGTTAAAGTCACAGGAATGTCTTCAATTTCATCTTCTGGTTCAATGTTTCCTATGTCTCATAGCTCATTGTAGATTCTAGAATCTGGCGAGTAGAAATGGAAATAGAACCGGGATCATTAATAAAAGTGTTAATAGTATCATCCTCGGTTTCTGTTTTGAATTGTAGGGTGTGCCCAATAGTGAGGATAAAGAGTAATATTCTTTGTAGCCGTCCCATTTGATATAATCATATGCCCAGATCGGCACCCTGTGTAGGTGTCTGTAGTTGTGAGCCAAGCTCTTCCCAAGATTAATGGGTGACCACCAACTGAGGCTCGTGTCCATAATACAAGCAGGTCCACAGGGTAGTGCCATGAATCCACCAAAATAGTCACATCTTCTAGTTTCCCTACTGGTTTAATTGTAGACCTACCTGCTAGTTCCAAGATAGTAGGTGTTGGATTGAAATTTCCGAGACCTAATGTGTTCATTGTTTCGGAGGTAATGATATTGATGGAAACGCCCAAATCCACCAGTACATTTGGGGTTTCAACCCCATTGATTTGTACTGTTAGAATTGGGTTTCTCAGATCTCCATATTTCATAGGCATAGTCTTTCCTAGCATAATGTCGAACAGTCTACCCATCACATGAATAGTTAACAGATCCCTTGGTTTCTTCCCAAGTTTCTTAGAGTAGTAATATTTGAGATTTTTTCATATATAGGTACATCCCTCATAGCCTGTAGCAGGGGTTTTTTGACAAAGATATTTTGCAATTCCCCCAGGAAATCAAACTCTGCTTGAGGGTTTTTTTTATTCAGGGTTAATATTTCTAGATATGGCGGGGTGATTAGACAACCTTGGTTAAGAAAAAAATGGGGAGGTGTTTGGTTTTCTAAGTTCTGGTCTGGTTTATCCCCGACTATCCTTTTTTCTGGTTTTGTAACTTCACTGTCAATCTATTCTATTATAATAGGTGAAGTGGGAGCATTTACTACCTGCCCAGATCGTAATTTTATTTCGTTAAGTCCCGTGGTAGAAATTCTATAGGATGGAAGGTTAAGAGTATCTGTTTGTTGGACCCCTTTATTATTAGGATTCAGATTGGGTTGGATAGGAAGCTGGGGTCGAAGGGTTGAATTTCGAGGAGTACATTAGATGGAAACTGAAGTTTTTTGTTGAGGTATAAATTGGGGAAATTGCATAGTAGGAGAGGGCCCGTGCCAGTTCTGATTCCACTAAGGATTTGAACTAGTCTGGGGAACTCATTATTGCCAAGGGGGTATTGATATGGATACCACATAGATGAGAAAGGTGCAGACTGGGGACCCATATTAAAATTATTAAAATGCTAGGATGGTTCCTGAAACATACCTAGATTCACAGCTGGTGTTTGAGGCTTCCATGGCTTTTCTGGTCCCATAAAGTGCAGCTGGTCTACCAAATTTTGTTCACTTTCCCCTTGAAAAATTGCCTTCAATCCAGGAAAGGAAGGACAGGAGCTGGTTGCATGAGTCTATTCACAGATTACGCAGTCTTCCACTGTGTTTAATGGGCATTCTTTCAAAGGATGCTTCTTTCTACACTGTGGGTAGAATACAACCATAGTCTTATCCAAATCTATCTACTTATGTTTTTCTTATAGAGTGTCCTTCTAGGTGGATAATGTGCTCAGGATATCAGTCCTTAAGTTATCCAGTAGGTTTCCAATTTCTGCCTTTGTAACCCCCCCCCCCCCACCAGAAGTGTTTAATGATCAAATTCCTTGTCTACTCCTTGTAGCCCCCCATGAACGCTAAATGCAATATTCACGGATGGTGTCGAAGTATTATTTTGAAATGTCCCCCTTTCCTACTATGTTCAGAAGTTGCAGGGAATCTTCCCTAAGTGCTCGGAGAAGAATGATCTTCATAATATCCTTATCCAGGTCACTATGTCCTGATCTCTGCAATATATATTTGAATCGCTCACATAGTCTTCCATGTTCTCATCCTCTTTTTATGTAAACTTAAATATTTCCTCCTTAATGTCACAATATTTACAGTAATCTTGGTATTTTTCGAAAAATGATTCTTTCGTCCCATCCCATGAGGAAATAGTTCTCCCTCCTAAACCCATGAACCATTGCAGGGTTGTTCCTTTTAAGGTAGCATGAAATATTTTTAGTTTCTGAGCATCAGAGATACAATCATACTCTCGATAGACAATTTCAAATTCGAAGACGAATGTGTCAAGGTCTTCCAAAGAAAGCCCATGAAAATTAGGTAGAGTGGTTAAAATAATGGGCTTCATCGGTGCATCGCCTATAATTTTTCCAATTGGAAAATCAATAGAAGAACTTGCAAGTGCCATAAATATTCTACAATACTCACCTAGGATTTCAATCGATTCTACGGCTAGTACTTGTGGTGATTCTACTGTAGAATGTTTCACCGCACTTCGTTGGTCCTTTGGTGATGAAAAATCCTTCAAGAATTCCCTTTAGAAATCGGAATTTCTTAATTCAACTGTAGGAGGCTTCACAACACTCCCTTGGTATTATGGTGACAAAAACCCTTTCGGAGGTTCTTCTTCCCAATTAGAATTACTCAGTTCTTCTGACCCCCTACTTGCTATTTCTCCCCATTCTGTTAACAGGAAGGATGTCTCCTCCACTGATACCTTATTTATCGCTTCTTTCGCCATTGAAAGAACTTCCTTCGGTACTGTGGTTGGCACTAGCTATTCAACAGACTGCCCTTCGGACTCTGTTTGAGCCCTTACCCTGACAACAGCACGAGAGGATGCTTCAGATTTAACCCTTTCGATGATCTCCTAGATATAGGTCTTCCTTCCTATATCCTTTCCTTTCGTTCGGGGTCTTCCTTTGCCCCTATTATACAGATATTTGTTCATATGATTAGTGAGAAGAATTCATAAAAATAGCAAAATCACTCAGGACTCGAAGCAACATAGATAGCTTCCTCCCGAGACAAGAGAGTAGGTTCAAAACAGAAAATTGAATAAACTAAAAATAAAATCAAAGTTAAGTACCTGAAGTAGGGTAATCAAATACCCTCCCTAAGACGAGAAGTTGGCCCTTTCAGAAAAATAATCAAAAAGCAGAAAATCTGAAGACTATGCTCAGGACTTAGAGCAGGGTAGAAAATACCCTCCCTAAGATGAGAGATCGGTCTTTAACGAGAAAAACAAAGCAAGGGAAAGCAACACACTATGCTCAAGACTTGGATAAGGGTAATGGATGCCCTCCCCAAGATGAGAGATCAATTCTAAAGAAAACAATAAAAAAAAAAGAAAAACACAGAACACTACACTCAGGACTTGAATTAGGGCAATCAATTCCTTCCTCAAGACGAGATATCAGCCATTAGATCAATTGCATATCATGTTCTTGCACCTTATTAGCCTTCCCCGACAACGACACCAAAATGTTGGTGTACAAGTGTGAATGAATATTCAAACCCTTTTCCCGCATAAATTATCAACATGAGGGTGTTAGTTATTTCAAGACTAACATGCACAGTATATACAAGAGCAGTCACACAATCTGCTATTGGATCACAAGCTTAAATAAATGAACGAACAACTACTATAACAGTAATTAAAATGGATTGCAGAATTAAAAAGGTATTCACCGCAATTAAAATGTATACTAAAACAGCAGTTACAAAACCAAACTAAAACATGAAATCAACGAAAAGAAAGGTAACGCGGTACTTGGTTAGAAGAGTGGGCCCAGCTCTCTGATCAGGGCTGCAACAAACTCACAATTTACAAGTAAAACAACAGAGTGTTGTGCATTCAATTAATTGCAAAATACTTCTGTTACAAAATATGTATGTGCTTGCTTAACCCCGATTCACAGCCTGCAGGCTCTCTTTATACAATTGTTTAAGAATCGTAGATTCCCTCTAACAACTACATATCTACAATTATACAATTTGTTACAACAGAAACCTAGTTGCCAAAAGGAAACCATGAAAAATCCTGAAATATCGTTGAGGTGAAACAGAGTCTGTTGTGCTATAGCAGCAAGTGAAGATAGCGCTGGAACTTAGGAGCTGCTCCATGACTCGCAGCTATAATATTCCTGCTTTTGCCAAATTTGTAAAAATATCAGAGTTGATGTTTGCAAAAGGTAAAACCTCCCTAACTATTACTTCATTAATCAAATATCCCATGTAAGAAAAAATAAGGGGTTTACCTCGCGTGTTTAAGAACAATAATGATACAAAGAGATAGAAAGGTGGGCGAAAATGGGAGAGAAAAGTATAAAAATCCGGTATCCAACACATACAAAAAATATTAATGCACTAGCGCTAGAGTGCTATCAAGCACAACAAAACCGAAAAGAATACTTACATATGTACAATGCACCATTTTTGGTTTGCATACCTACATTTTCAATGTGGTGCATCTAGAAAACCTCACGCACCGATACATATGTATAATATCTTCGCACCGGTATTAAATGTTTCAGTTATTAAATAAATCAAGCTATATCTTTTTAATATTATGTGTGTGGCATGTTTGGTAAATACAAATGCACTGGGTGTAGCTTAAAAGTGTATGCACCGGCGTACAGATTATAGATTTTACTAGTGCACTATAATTTATGAAACACTGCAAAATTCGTGGTGTGTTAGGTTCACACATTGAACTGCGGTGCACCCTCTAAATTTACAGGGTGCACTACTATTGGTGCTAGCCGAACCTATCAAATGCTCCGCATAGTAAAAACAAATTAAAAAACATTTGATTTTTTGACCTATTTTGCGATTCTAATCCACTAAAATAATTAAATTAGAGAGAAACAAAGACATTTGGTCGTTGGGGAGGCGTATTTGACACGTAATTGTGAAAAAACAAATTTCACCACCATTTGTGAAAATTGGAAAGCCACGCACTGAGCACACTATCAAAGGATGGTAAGAAAGAGAAGAATCGCCAACAAGGTGGTTGCATGAGGAAATATTTTCATTGGTGCTTCATAGCTCTACAACACTACATATGTTAAAAATGAAATTTACAAGCAGTATTTTTTTTTAGCCCTCTTTTAGGGCCTTACTATAACTGAACCAGTTTGTAATATCTCCAAGAGCACCAATTTTTAAAAAAATTAAAAACCATATAGTGGTGCACTCTTTAAGATGCACCAGGGTGTTTGAATACATGTACTGCATCGATGCTTCATGGGACTATAAGAACACCTTTTTTAAAAATTAAAAAATTCCTAGCATTACTCATTTTCAGATAAAATAGGGTGTTTTAATACATCAGTAACACCAGTGCTTCGTGGGAAGATAGAATTGAATTAAAAAAAAAAAATCCCTATAATGGTGCTCTTTCTTAGATGCATCGGGAAATTTTAATGCATGAACCACACCAATGCTTCATGGGAAAATAGTGCCACATTTTTTTTAAAATTAAAAACCCCCAAGTAGTGCTCTTTCTAGGATGGACTGTGGCATTTTAATACATGAACATCACCAGTGCTTCATTAGAATATAGCACCACATTTAAAAAAAATAAAATTAAAACCTATAGCAGTCCTCCTTCTAAGTACGTACTCACACATTTTAATACACGAACAACATCGGTTCTTCGAGTCGATATAGAACCAACATTTTTAAAATTTAACCTTTATTTGGTGTTATAGGGTAGTGTAGGCATTGATGCCTTGTATACTGTGTATCCACCGAGGTGTTAGAGTATTGCTTTAGAACTAGGTCATCATCGAAATATAGCACCAAATTGGGAAAAATGAATTTTATGACCGATATTTTTGTAAATTTAACCCTTTTCCGATGCCATCGAGTAGTATATGCACCAATGTTCTTTTTTATTTAGCGCACCATTTTTTTTAAATTTTAGAGAATAAATCTACCATAGTTCACCATGTTCTATTAGGCACTGGTTCTTATATGTATAGCGAAGCACAGGTGAATTTGCATAATATACATGTGCTATTAAAAAAACATCCTCTAAAACATCTTCCCGCCCCTCTCCGCTTATGGCCTTCGCTAGAAAGAGATTTTAGGGTATTTTTATAGGTGATTCTACGGAAAAATCCACTATAGGGTCTTTTCCTTCTAGTGATGAGGGAAGGCTGCACCTATGAACGATTTCTCTAGAGATATTCCTCGAGGAATTGGCATGTTAATGAAATTAGAGACCTTGTCTCTCTATCATAATCAGTTAACTAGATCAATTCTTACTTTTCTTAGTAACTTGACGAAGTTGATGAGAATGGATTTGGCTATCAATCATCCCTTCGGTACCATTCCCACGAGTTTGATGAGATTTTTCAGGATAAAATAACTCCATCTATGGGAAAACAAACTCTTTGGAAAAATCTCGCGCAATATTGACGAGTTTAAGTGCATGGGTTCAATCGACCTTTCAAATAATCAATTGAATTGAATGATTCCTGAAATAATTTCAACTTTGATGCACTTATAAATCCTTTATTTGTGGTAAAACAATCTCAAGGGGTCTGTTCATGAACAAATAGAACTGCTTGTTAACCAGACAACCCTCAATATTTCCGATAACATGTTGAGTGGGTAGTTTCCATAGAAATTGGGTACACATCCTTTTCTGGTAGTGCCATGATGGTAAGATTATACATTCTAATCCAACATTAATTCAATGTGGATTAATAATATATTTGAGAGAAAAAGGCTACCATTGGGGCCTATCCTCAACTGCCACAAATGATCACTTCTTTTGGAAATGCCATGATGGTTGGAGCATGTAGGTTTGTCCAACACAGGTTCTATTTATTTTTTTCTAAGTAACTGATAAGGTAATGTGGTTGAATGTTTGTTAATTAACTCCTTATATAATATTTTAATGTACATCGTCTATTCTATATAGTCAAATGAACACTCCAAATGTATCAGTTTCAACTTATGCATCGTGTTTGATTTAATCCATAATTTTTTTGTTTTGATGTGTCCCCATTCATCACTCATCACATAAATAGGTTAAAATCAATGCCATCAGGAATGGCTCCTTGATGTTTCATATTGAAATAGTGTATAATATTCATGGTTTATATTCAAAAAATATGAGTGTAGATCAAAAGTGCATCTTCAATATTATACTTGTAGTTATTCTTTGTTAATTGTTTTTGGGAGATCTTCAAATGCCATGGTAAAGACATCAAAAACGTTAATTTTATAAAAAAAAAAAAATGTCCCAAGGTTGTCTCATGTTTCTTATACTCTCCTCCTTGTAACTCTTTGTTTTTAAAACATGCAATTCTGAGTGTGATAAGGAATACTACTTTCAAACTCCTCACAGCATTAAGTAACTGTTAATATGTGTATATGTTATTCATGTACTTATGTTTTGCATCCAATGTGTTAGTACTAGAAATTTAATCAAGTTCTTTATCCAATAGGTTAGTACAGGAAATTTTTTTATTTCATAATGTTATTTCAAAATTCCAAATTATTATAAGTGGCCTCTTTAAGCTAATATTTCAATGAGGTTCATTTCATACAATCCTTTGATATTTATTTTTTCACTTCATTCCTAAACTTTCCTTTCCATCCTTTTGTAACACTAATATATAAGGTTTATAGTCAACACTAAGTAAATATATTCCACTCAAGAGATTCAATGTGAATTGAACCTTACAATCATGAGCCATGTACAAAACAATGAACATACAAGTTTCATGAAATTTTCCAAAAGGACAAGCCTATCCATCTATAGAGAATATTCCTAATGTGTGGATGCTCGACTTATGAAAAGGCAAAGAAATCATTCATAGATCAACTTGGAGGTGATGTTTAAATGTACTGAGAGTGTGCCAAACATATCAATGAAGAAGCTCTCAAATACAAAGTGTCCCTTGTGTCAGCTCTTCAACCAAATAATACATAAAAAAGGTGACAATAAATTCCCTTGTGTCAACTCTAGAATCAAATTTGTAGGTGCAAGAATTCTTTTTAATGTCCTCAATACGGTGACAAAGTATTCCTTCGTTGGAATGAGTATCAATCAAAGGGAATGAGTTCTATGTTTCCATTTCAATAGGTTCATGGAAAATAATTGACACGGTCCTATGTTCATTATCACCATCGATATCGTAGACATCATAAAAAATAATGCGAGTGAAGCACACACACTGGGATATTTTATTTCCCTCTGCTCAAACTACAAATTTATTTTTTTACCATCCACAACGTCATTGATTAAGATTGGTATTCATGCTATTGCTAATTAGGCATGAGAGTTAAAGAACAAAGTTGAGATGTAGGAGGAATATATTCAACAACAACCTCGTTCCTTTTTGAAATAGAGTATAATCCTCATCAAATAGGCCAAGTACTCTTCCTGTAGCATATAATTTCTTCCTTAAAGACATCTCACAGTGATCAACACTACAATTTCTTGTGTTGAGATGAAAAAAATGGTCAGGTTATGAGCAAGTATTGTGAATAAGTTAAAAAAAATTGACCTTGTCATTTTATGTTGCAACACCATCAAAGGATCCAACCTGTGACTCTATCTGGCCAAGGGACCAAATCGCACATAACACAAATAGATGCAAGGTGGCTAGGACTTTGGAGATAAGATAAGTTAAGTATGTAGTGAGGTTGGAAGGGTTTTATCCAACCGTTGAGTGATTTTGTCAACACTCTTAAGAAAATTGATCTTGGTAAACCAAAGTTTCATAAAATGTCCTTGTAAATTTATTAAAAACCATTATTTCCATTCAATTTCATAGCATTAATGCTTCCACATTGAGTGTTCTTTATTACATTGAGTCTACTAAAGAATGTTTAGGGACATCCCCTTTTGTGGTGTAAGGATGTTTGGATTTTTATTTGACAAATTTGATGATCCTCACTAAAATAAAATTGCCTCATGTTCTTAGAGGTGAAGATTTGGATTGATTGGTGCCCCTTCTTGTCTTTTGTTTGTGTGGGATAAAGTAGATCGATCACAGGTTTTGAGCTTGATTTATTCGTACCGTTTCATAGTTTTTGTAATATCATTTAATAAATTTCTATAGATGCCATACATTTCTAATGACAGTTAAGGTAGTCTAAGACTTTTGTAATAAATTTGTTCTTGGTTATAATTAGAATCTTATCCAACCCTAGTTTCTAGATGATGATTTTGTGACTTTCCCCTTTTAAAATGTGGAAATATTTCAGCTACAGTATGACATGTTTGGCCCTTTTTTCAAGTGATTTATGCTTGTTGTAAACTTATGGCCAGGTTCATTCAAACACTGGGTTGAGGGAAAGATATACTTTTGACCCTTTTCAGAATATTGGTTCAAGAAGCTCGAAATGGTTGCATACCATGATCCCAATATGTTGATTGAAAATACAAAATTTCACATAGTGGGAACATGGAAAAAATGACTTCAAGAACATATCATTCTAGATATGCATGAATTTAGATGCTCACTTAGATCTGCATGAGCTAGGAATGGAGTTATGCTTTCGGACATTGGAGGAAGCCCAATCCCTCTTTCAGATGGAAACGTGCAAGGTTTGGGAGGTGGAAATTTTGTTGATCTTGAGTTGATCATGGAAATCTAACATAAGATGAGCACCTTGATGCTATTGTTGATAGGTTTAAGCCTCCTAAAGCTTCTTCCGTGGAAAAATCATTCATGTAATAAAACAAACCAAGTAGGTAATGATGTAAAAAAAAAAAATTCCAAATGCAAAATGTTTCTAGAGAAAAAGCCAAAGACAAATGTAAAGATAAAAATAAAGAGGAAACTAGGCATTAAAATTGAGAACATTCTAGACAAAGTCTCCATTAACATACCATTTTGATAAACATAACAGTAACACAACAACTCAAGTGATGATAGTTATTACCACCACATCGATAAATTTAACAAAAAAAATTGACTTAATAAAAAATTAGACCAAAACTCATGACAAAGAAACCATAACAAACATCCTTCACAAAAATTACAAAATTAAAACATATATATTGAAAATACACTAAATATTAAAAAAATAACACTAAAATTCTAAATTTAATATACCCATGTTATATACATAATTATGACCATAACTACAACAATCCAATCCTATGGGCACCTTTCTAGGAAAGAGCAATTGCTAGTTTATATTCATCCATTCAGAAGAAACAGCGGATTTTATACGCTGTCGTACATTATTCATCCATTCACAAGAGAGAGGACAAGATTCTATACGCTGTCGTTTTGTAGATGGTGTAAACGAGTCCATGAGGTTGCATAGGAAATTATATTCTATGGACTGTCGTTTTGCATAAGTGGGTAAACTAATTTCACGAGGGTTGACTCAAGTGACAGTACATCTCCGAGAAATACCTTCATCCCTGCGTTTCCGGTGATACGAACATGCAGAATGGCTACGTTTTATTGGTTACATTTCAAAAATTAGAAATATGCAACCATCAAACTTCAATGCAACTGTTCGAAATCGCAAAGGAAGAACTTAATGCTTTCCACAGCTCTGGAGTCTAACAATGAGCGTCAGCCCTTCAGAATTAAGACAAATTTGTCTGCAACTGTCACGTGCTTCGTACTGTGTTTTGATGTACCACATGGCCATCCTCCAACTTTCTCACATCTCATGACAAATAGAAGCTACCATAGACAATGAAGGGGATCACTCGCTTGCTCAGTTTAACACTATAAATACTGTTAGCAGGGCTGCTGCAGATCAAGAAGTTGCCAACGTGGGTAGAGTTGTAATGGAAGAGAGTTGTGATAGGGATGCAGGGAGGCTCGTGGCCGCGCCTTTTCTCGTGAAGACGTATCGTTTCGTGGATGATCCCTCCACAGACCGCATTATTTCATGGGGAAAGCATAACAACACTTTCGTGATATGGCACCCCAAAGAGTTCTCCACGTCTATACTGCCGCGTTATTTCAACCACACCAATTTCTCTAGCTTTGTTCGACAGCTCAATACTTATGTAAGTACTCTTTCAATTTAATGTAACTTATCGTTAATGCAAGCGAAGGAAAATTGTGGGAGTGTTAAAGCACTTGATAAGGTTCGTGATTGAGGTTTTTCTACTGGATCCATATATTCATATTTTTATTTGAGGGTTGATATTTCTAAATATTAAGTGTAATTTATTTTTAGGACAAATGAATGATGAAAATTTGATAAATAGAGATCAGATTTTCATTTGACACGATTCAATTTTCTATGGGATTTGAAGATAAAATCAAATACAAAAATTACGAAAGCCTCGATTCTGAAATAAAAATTTGAAATTAATGATGCAGGGATTTCGAAAGGTAGTTCGAGGGCGCTCCGAGTTTGCGCACGACTTATTCAGAAATGGCCAGAAGCATCTCCTCTCACATATCCAGAGAAGAAATTCCTGCAACACGAAGGCCTCTCAGATGGTAGAGCATCATAAAACGTTATCATTAATCTCTACCTCACCATCCTCCGGCGTTACGGCGGCGGCCCCTTCGCTGTCGGAGGAGAACGAGATACTAAAAAGAAATAATTCGTTGATGTTATCGGAGATTGGCCGCCTGCAGAATATATGCACAGCCTTATCGTGCTCTTTATTGGGCACAACACCAGGAATCGTCGCGGACAGTTTGCCTTGCTTGATCGACAACGCCATGAATAGAACAATGGACAACTTGAGTCGCAGTAGTTTTACGAAAGATGTTGCAGAGGAGAACAAAGCGAACCCTCCGGAACTGTTTGGAGTCCCTCTTTATTAGGAAAAGAGGGTATGTTCTTCTTAGAGGGCTTCCATGATTTTTAAGGTCGTCTGTCGAGCTCCGTAGTTTCCACATGAATTAACCATCTGTTCTGACATTTTTATCATCCATCATTTTACAGTAGATGTTTGTAGCCAATTGCCTGGACTGTGCCAAAGCTATCAATACGATGCTGTATGTTAATTTACTGTCTGATTGGATGAATAGCATATTTTTCCAGTCTTGTGGTTCATTAAGCCTTTTTTTTCCGCCGGACATGTGGCTTTGATGTTTTTCTGAAAACAACATTTTTTTGAGAAAATTATCACCAAATTCAGGCCACTTTTTACGTCTCAAATTTGCCTTTGTACTCAATTTTTCAATTAATGTGACATAAATATTGGTCATCAAAGATAACACATATTTGGCTTTGGAGTCGTGTTTAGTGAGATTTTTTGGAGATTCAGGTGCTGGAATTGGTTTTTTGATTCTATATATGGATTCAGTCCCATAAAAAAACCCCTAGGGTACTTCTATTGTGCACAGGTTACAGGAAAACTTGTGATTTCAATGAATTTCTGGTGGATTTTAAAGAAATTAGACCAGAAAAAACCACCGAACTTCCAAAAAGTCTCACTACAAGTAGTTTGGGTTTTAGGTTGTTCTAGGTTAATTGTTTTTAGGTTGTTTGTTCATTACATTATTCAATATTGATATTAAATATAAAATACTAATTTTACATTGTTAAATTATAATGTTAAATATTGATATTAAATTATTTATTTAATATTAATTTTTATTTACCATGTTAATTGACATTAAATTGCAGCATTAAAATATATAATATAATAAAATAACTTGTTTTTTTGTCTATCAAAAACATTTATTATATTATCATAGCATAAGTGTTAACAAAGTACATCACCACTGCAACAAAATATAGCAACACGGGCTTAAGAGTTGGCACAAGCCTAGCTATGAACAGTGAGAAGCCTGAAGATAAGCCAAGACGATCAGTCTCTTTGGTTATTTCCACCACAAAAAGAGAAAAATTACATATCTCACAAGTACACATTAAGGAGGGGGATTGGGAGGGAACAAGAGAGGTGCAAAGAAGAGAGCAACATGTTCATGCATATGGTAGTCAATGTGTTCCACCCGATTCTCCATAGCGGGGAGATGGTTATTTGTGCATCGTTGATGACAGGGTCTCGTTCTGCATATGCTAGAGGTCATTGATATAGGCCACCAATTTGTTGTTGTCCTTCTACCTATGTTCCCTCAATGTATCAATGTTGAGTTGTATGTGATCCAACTACGTCACGATGGACTCCAAAGTGATCGGAACTTTGAGGTGGCCCGGGGAGCAGGCTAGAAACATGGTCATTTCTGCAGCAAAGTGTCGACTCTCAGTCAAACCGGAGTCTGATTTAGGCTCCCCAGGCTATCGTCGATCATCCAGATGTGGGCCAACACCCCCTCTACGAGCACACCCTCGCTGTCGAGGCATGCTAACAACTCCGCCACACGAGTAGTACCGCCTCACCAAAAAAACACAGCACAAAAGCCTGAATTGTCCATCTTGAATTAAAACGTCACTTACAAAACCAGAGTCATTGGACAAAATTATCCAGCAAGGAAGGAGCCCGAAGACCCAAAAATATGCACCGCCACCACGAGTAGCGAAGAATTACGACGACACACTACAGGTCCCACGGTTCGCACAGCTCATACAACCCCACGACAGGAACCTAAAGTCGCTCCCCCCATCACGCTGATGCTCTAGTGAAGCTATTTCAAACCAAAGATAGAGTCGAGTGGTGAAAAATATTGAGTTTTCTCCCAATCTACACGAACCAAGCCAGAGACCAGATAAATCGTTATGCCTGTCACACAAATCCTACCCCATATCCCAAGGACATGCTTGATGCAGGTGCCAAATCCCCTCCTTTCTGCATTCAACAGTCTCATCATGTTCTACTGCCTAAAGCCATAGCTTGAACCATAACGCAAGTAAACCACACCTCGTTCTCTCGCGACACTCTCCTCATCACCCAATATCTGCAAATGGCCTCTGGATTATCCTAGTGTGATATTGACCTCAACTCATAGGGAGTGATAAATGGGTTCCCAAGACAATTCATTGCATTTTTGTGGCATGTAGAGGCCACTCTCGCTCCACGAACCAAGGCACTGCCATTTGTCCCGTTAAATTCTCACCCCCATCGGGGACTTGTCGATTAGCCTTTAGACGTGATTGCAAGGCCTGAAGTTCTCCAGCGTCCAAATCAGCCTTTTATTTAATATCTTCTGAGGTAGTCATTAAATCTCACAGTGGAGTGGTCACGCCATGGTTGGCCAACCAATATACTAATTTATTACCCTCCTGAAGCACGTGGTTGGTAGTGACATACTCAAAAGAGGTCAAGGTTCGCTAGATGCAAGAAGTTGTGATTCTAGGAGGGATATTTTGGCCACTTTCTGTGGGGTCGAGCCGTTGATTATTCTCTAGACCGTATCAATGATAAGATGTGAGTCTTCCACTATTCTGATCATCCCACAACGAAGATGAGAGGCCAATCTAATGCACTTCTCTAGTTGAGTGACTTCCACCACATTATTCGTCGTTTCACCATAAGAACCTGAATAAACTACAAATGGGGAGTTGGAGGAGTCCTCGAGGGTACCTCCTAAAGTAGCCGAGTCAAGGCTGCCTGTAGAAGCCCCATTGAAATTAAACTGGATACAACCATCCGAGGATGGGTGGAAGCTGGAGGGGGAATGGGCAAGGGGAGGTCTCGAGTTAGGATCCCTCGGGTAGACCAAGTTGAACAAGAGGTTCAATAGAGATAGAACGAGAGCTTCACGAGATGCTACTTCCTAATCAATTGGATCCCATTTTCCATTGGATGCCCAAGGATTTACAGGATAAGTAAACCAAAATACTTAATCACCAAATGACATGGCATGCCTTTACGTTTGGGAGGCCCTCCTTCAAACATATGATCATGACATATGGGTGATGGACCACATGGTTGGATCAGGTGGCGAAGAAATGGAACAATGAGCTAAATGGTGACTGCAAGGGGTTTTTGGCTACCGACTAAGGACCATCATGGAGAAAAAAATTTCTCCCATGGGTATCACCCACATAATGGTCAGTAACAATGCCAATACATTCCAAGTGCCAAGTGCTAGTGCATTCTAAGTGAAAAATCTTCCTCTATTACTTCTCTCCTACTTTCCAATAATTGATCTCAAATAAATTAAATCTTAAGCCATGTCAAACCATGCCAACACATGTCAAATCATACCAAGGCATCTCAATGTATGTGAGGCATACTAAGACTTGCCAAGTGCCAACACGTGCCAAGTGAAAATGTGTGTCAGAGACTGTTACACATGTTATGGAGTGGCAGGGCGTGTCGAAGAGTGTTAAGGTGTGCGAGAGAGTGCCAATGTATACCAAGGAGAATTAGGGAGTACTAGGGAAATACAAGGAAACACTAAGTCAAAATGCATGGAAATGAAAGGATACGAGGGTTTTTCAGGAAGTGTCAGTGAATTCCAGGTGTCCCATGGATGAAGTGTGTTAGGAGAATTTCATAATAGCACTTGCAGGAGGTAAGCCTCTGATTGTGATAAGGGGATAGAGAAATCAATTTTAGACAAAGAGATTCTTTGGGCTAGACACAACACTATTTTTCAATGAATTGGTTGGGTTCCCAAGTCACAAAAAAAGTAAGGCTATCTATGAGGGTATGAAATTTAGGCAGTGCCAAGGTGTGCAGGGAATCCCAGGAAGTGTTAACACATGCTAGAAAGTTCCAAGGCATGTTAGGTATTGCAATATGTGCTAGGTTCTAGGGTGTGGATCCAACACATGCTGGGGAGTGCCAGGGAAACATAAGGGAGGATTAGTTTCAATTGCATCGAAATGAATTAACAAGAGTGTGTGATAGGGAGTGTTAGCAAGTTCTAGGTGTGCTTATTAGGGAGTGACAAGGTATGCTAGGTAGTGCCAAGGCATGACAAAGTGATAGGAAATCATGCCAAGATGTTCCAAGTTCTAGGGTGTTCCAATGTGTGCCAAGGAGCGTTAGGGAGTGCTAGAGAAACAAAAGGGAGTACTATGTCATAAGGCATGGAAATGTATGAATAAGAGTGTATGAAAGGGAGTTTTAATGAGTTCCAAGTGTGTTAAGGAGTGACAAGCCATGCTTGGCAGCGCTAACGAATGCTAGAGTGTTAGGGCGGCATGCGGAAAAGATGTTACAACACGTGCAAGGAAGTGTTAACCTAGAATGCCAGGGAAACCAAAGGGAGCAATACATCAAAATTCATGGAAATGAACTAATAAGAGTTTGTGATTGGAAGTGTCAATTAGTTCCATGTGTGCTAAGGAGGTAGTGATAAGGTATGCTAGGAAGTGTTAAGGCACACTAGAGGCCAAGGTGACATGCCAAGATGTCCTAGGTGTTAGGGTGTACCAAAACGTGCCAAGGAGTGTTAAGGAGTGCTATGGAAACACAAGGGAGCACTAAGTAAAACTACATTGAAATGAATGAATAAGAGTTTGTGACTAGGAGTGTTAACGAGCTCTAGGTGTGCTAAGGAGAGAGTGACAAGGTATGTTAGGTAGTGTTACTGAATCCATCTACATGCCTCATCTTAAACCCTCGTTATCCATACATACACAGGAACGCAATAAAATAAAGAAATAAACATAAACGTAGAGATGCGATAGGAATAGCATTTCATTTCATTAATATCAAATACTGAAAAATGCTTACAAACAAAGTGGAAAAAAAAACTAGATCGGGCGATGGTAGCTTATCTCTGAGAAGAGATGTGGCAGCTACATGCCTCTGAACTCTGTCAAATAAGGCTCAAGAGCCTTTTTATTATTGAAAAATAAGAGAAAACCCTAAAAAACCAAAACCCTAACCTGAGAAAATGTAACACCAAGAGTATATGGGCCCTGTTGGGGTTAGTTGGGCAGGAAACTTCCCGAGGTCGTAACTTGGTCATATGATCTTTGTTTTATGCACATGATACCTCGTTAGAAAGATATCTCTAAGGATTACAATTTCTGATGTCATTGATATGAAATTTCTAAACCTTTCATGCCCAAAAAATGTCATTTGGCACCTTAAAATGGCTCTAGAAGTTCATGACTTGAAAAAATGATGAAAAAAGTAAATTGTGCTATAATTAAGGAGACTGAAAAACTAAAAGAGACAATGGTGAGGGCCCAAGTGCAATAGGTGGATGGCCACCAATATCCACCTCGATCATCTTAACTCGAATTTCTTTAGCTAACTCAGTCATCATGACTTAGTTAACTGATACAAGTTGTTATGAGATGAAATTACAATTTGTTTAAGGGGAAAAAAATTAGACGCCTCACATTCCTCATTCCTAGTATGTCAAAATTTCTCACTAGTGCAGGGGAATTTTTTTTTGTCCTTTTTGGTTGCCAATTTCATTGTTTCTTGTTGCAAATTTCAACACTCCCTCTCAACAAGAAATGAATTCAATGTATCCCCATCCGGTACCTTTGGAATTTTCTGCATGCAACACTTCTCTAGTGTTGTTTGCACCCACAAATCCTAAAACTGAATAGCCTCCAAAAATCTGAATCAGTATAACGCATATGTCATCAAATTCTTCTGACTATTGCTAGCTATTGCACCTATCTACTGGACTCTTTGCGTTGCTGCTCACATCTGCATCTGTGCCCTTTGCATTGTTGCTGACTCACATTTGTGCTCTAGTACCTGACATCTGTCACTCTCTCTTCTTTCTTGCTGACATCTGATTGTATCAATCTAATTTATCCTTACTACTACTGCAGTACGGTGGGCTATTTGTAGTCAAGTTCGATCCATGAGACACGCCATATCATTGGACCCTGCCCAAATTTCTTATCTTCGGATTATATCTACACATCACCCCAGCTTTCACTTGGATGTATCGCTGCGCCATGTGCTCTCTCTACCCATCTGGCTCAAAATTTCCCCCTCATGGAGGTCTCGACTTGAGTGGATGCTTCCACTCGGTCTCCTCTCTGCTTCTCCAATTGTGGCTGCTCCACAACCTTCGAAGACTACTTTTGAGGTTGTATGTTGAGAGGAAATTTTTTCTCCCTCTCAACCATCAAGTCTCTAACCTCTGCCTTGATCCTCAAATATTTGCATGAATATAGTACCTCAAGTTCATATAGGTTCTTGACTCACACACATTGTAATTGTCCCACCATTACAAAATTTTCTAAAAAGGAGTTGATTTTAAATCGATGATATCTCCCTCATCCATGATCTGATTCGACCAATTTTGTTTTTCCATTTTAGTAGCTTTTCGCAAGGAATCCAAATATGCTTTTTTTTGAAAATTTTACACCAAAATCTTCATATATTCTCTGCAAACTCGTCGCCTAAAAAAATTCCTGCTATGATACCATGTAGAAAATCTAACCAAGGAGGTTCAATTTGATCTTGTAATGTACTAAAAAGAGATATTGAATCCTTCCTACAATTTTTGGAAACAAAACACGACCACACAATCACATATAAATAAGAGAAAGAAATTCTTAATCGCACAACACAAGATGTATTTGGGGAAAGAAACTGCTCAAAACCCCTCTATCTCTATTATGTATTAAATCAAGGAATCATGAAACAATACAATGCTTAATCTTTCATGATATTCTCCAGTGATCCAGGTGGATATTGGTGTCCACCGACCTATTCCAATTGGACCCGCACCATCAGTTCTTTCATTTTTTTAGTTTCAGCACAACTTACTATTTTTACGATTTTTTTCAGTTTTGAATTTCTGGAGCCGTTTGGATGCCCTAATGATCCAGGTGGATATTGGTGGCCGCCCACCTATTCCATTTGAACCCCCACCATCACTTCTTTCAGTTTTTCAGTTTCGACACAACTTACTATTTTTATCATTTTTTCAGGCCCTGAACTTGCAGAGTTGTTTCGAGGCCATAAACGAGGTTTTTTTGGAAAACCAGGAGCAGCATTGGCCCATGGAGCAATGTCTCTCACATCAAAAGGTGTATTCCTCAGGTATATATTTCTAACAAGGTATGGTGCGTGACAAACGAAGATCGTATACCAAAGTTATGTACCCAGTAAGTTGAAACACCAATTTATCGAAAAAGGGCCCATAGTTTTGGTGCTTCATCTCCTACGGTTAGGTTTTTGGGATGTTTAGGGTTTTTTATTATTTCTCAACAAAAAATAGGCCTTTGAGCCTCATTGTAACACAATTCAAAGGCATGTAGCTGCCACATCTCTTCTCAGAGATAAGCTACCAGCACCCTAGCTAGTTTGTTTCCATTATGTTTGTAAGAATGTTTATGTTATTTGATATTAATGAGATGAAGTATTATTTCTGCTGCATCTCTCTCTTTATGTCTATTTCTGTATTTTATTGCTTTCCTTTGTTTGTCGAGGGAATCCTAGAGCATTATTTTGATACCATATCCTTCTCCCTTGCCTTTATTTGCTTCTGCCATGGGAGGTCGTCGGGGTTTACGAGGCTGATCTTGCAAGGGTTTAACCAGATCGAGCCCTAACTCCTTATACCATGACCTCATTGGGGACATGCAAAGAAAAATGGAGAAATAGCAGACCCCTCTGATACCACTAATCCAGATTTGTGCAGGAACGCAATAAAATATAGAAATACACATAAACACAGAGATGCAGTGAAAATAATACTTCATTTCATTAATATCAAATAACATAAATATGCTTACAGACATAATGGAAATTAACTAGTTAGGGAACTGGTAGCTTATCTCTGAGAAGAGATGTGGCGGCTACAGGCCTCTGAACTTTGTTACAATGAGGCTCGAAGGCATATATATTGTTGAGAAACAATATAAAACACTAAACATCCCAAAAACCTAACCATAGGAGATGAAGTGCCAACATTATGGGCCTCATTTGCGTAAACTGGTGTTTCAACTTCCCGGGGAGGTAACTTTGGTATACGATCTTCATTTGACATGCACCATACCTCTATAGAAATATATATCCAACGACTAGAAATTTTGATGTGAAAAACATCGGTCCAAGGACCCATGTTGCTCCTAGTTTTCCCAAAAAGCGTCGTTTAGGGCCTTAAAACAATTCCAAAAATTTAAGACCCGAACAATTGCTAAAAATAGTAAGTTGTGCAAAAACTGAAAAAATGAAAGAACCCATGGTGGGGCATCAAATGGAATAGTAAGGTGGCCACCAATATCCACCTGGATCATTAGGGCCTCCAAACGGCTCCAAAAATTCAATACCTAAAAACTACTAAAAATTGTAAGTTATGATAAAACTGAAAAACTGAAAGAGCTGATGGTGCAGGTCCAAATGGAATAGGTGGGTGACCACCAATATCCACTTGGATCATTCCTCACCCCTTAAGAAGCAATGGTCCCCATTGAATTAATTTACTCCATGAGAGGAAAATTATGTTAAACTTGGTATTGGATTTGTCCCGGATGTCGTGGACCTGCTGGCGGACGTGCTGGATTCGTTCAATAAATCTGGTTTGCTCAGACAGTACATGTGTGGATTTTGTTTGTTTAATCGCATGAGGTATCTCAATATCAGGTGGGGGTGCGCCAAGGATCAGATCGATGGAGTGCTTGTCTTGATAGTGTAGAAGCACCTTTGTGGGTGAGGAGAAAATTTCCTCGTATTCCTCCACTACTTTGTCCATCTGCTACAGTTGTGCAGGGGAGGCCTGTTTTGAGCAAGGAAAATTTTAAGGATGGACGTTTATCTTAAAGTTTAAAAACTTGGTGAATCTTATTATTCACTAATATGTGAATTGTAAAAAAAATTATGTTGTTTTAGTAAACATATTTAGTTTTGTAATAATTTTATATTAATATATATAAATTTTTGGCGACTTTTAGGGTAAAATATTTTCATCCTATAAAATTTGGGCGAATCAATTTTTAAAAAAATAGGAATTGGCGAATCTTTTTTTGGAAAAAGCATGGAAAAATAGCCCACATGAGAATATTAGCTCCTAAAATTTTACCTGGTTTCAAGGCTGTGGGCACAATATTCTTCTTTCCCTGTGAGCGAGTTGTAAGGAAAATAAATTTCCTAGTTTGGGAAACAATCTTACTGCGTTGTTTTGCAATAGTCAAGGAAATGACAGGAGGCGGTACTATCTCTGTTATCCTGTACAATTTGTTTCACAAAGTAATAATAAGTGAACGAGGCCTAGAATAATACACAACATGTCGCCTCCACAAGTATGGTTGACCCAATAATACATCATCTATATCAGGAGGAGAAACATGACACAATACCTCGTTCGTGAATGGATTGATGCTATATGAAAGGCGCTCCCCCTCCTATAGATCCTCAGGATCCTCCCTTTGGAACTTGGTGGTGGAAATAATGAAACTAGGGTCTACATCAATGATTCGCTTCCCTTTTTCATCTCCCTTGTCTAGTTCTGGTTCTGTTTTTATGTCTATTTCTATATTTTATTTCATTCCTGCATAAATTCGGATCATCCAGTACTTTGCATGTCAATCCATTCTTCATATGGCACATTTGTTTTTCATGCTCAAACATCTGCTCAGGTTCCACCCTCCTTTGGATTTGTTGTCTCCACACATACTAAATCTACAAACCATATTCGAGATCTGCGATCTATATTGCAGAAATAAACCTCACTCTAAGGGTCACAAACCATATTCTTCTACACAAATTTTTCATAGTCTTAAGGGCATACCTTATGAGCTAAACATGCTAGGAAACTATCCTAACTAGGGCATTATACTTATGTACTTATAATTGATGTAGAATAAACCCTATCCACCCATAGAAAAAATATGACTCTTTATCACAAACCTTGTGGCCTACTAACCACAACAAGGCAAAATGGTATCAACCCTCTCTTCTATTTCATGTAGAAAATCTAACCAATGAGAGTAAATATATCATTAAAAAAATATAATCAATCCTTCCTACAATTTGTGTAAACAAAAAACGGCTGCACAATAACATATAGGTAAGATAAATAAATTATCAATCACACAACACAAGATGTATCTGGGGAAAGAAACTACTCAAAACCCCTCTATCTCTATTGTGTATTAAGTCATGTAATCATGAAACAATACAATTCTTAATCTCTCATGAGATTCTCCAACACTTTTCCAGTTGTCTCCCGCTGATCTAGGAAAACTCAGTCTAGTACTTAGCCAATTCTCAACCTTACTTCATATTGCCTTGCTCATGCAATTCCTAGGAAATTAGCTTTCTATTAATTAGGAAAATCAGTCTTCCTTGATTGCACAATCCATTATGGCATCCCAATGATTTTATAATTACACATGGGAAATTTTCTATAAATACAACTAATAGTTATGTTCCCTTTAACCTCTGCCTTAACTGGTTCTTCCTCGGAACTAACATGCATGTAGTTATTAATAGCAAGTTATCAGCTATCTGATTGATCACTCATTGTGAATTAAATCTAATTTAATTCACTTGACCTCTCACTAGCTCATCACTCAGTTATAACTAGTTAAACTAATTTTAACTCATTTAATTGAGTTAACTAATTCACACCTGCACCCCACTAATGCATCAAAAGCAACAGGACCCCAAAAATATTAGAATCCCTCTAGACGCCTCATCTTGTACCCTCAACTCGAATTTCTTGAGCTAAATCAGTCATCATGACTTAGTTAACTGACACAAGTTGTTATGAGATGAAATTACAATTTATTGTCCAATTTATTTAAGAGAAAATTAAATTAAACGCCACACATTCCTCACTCTTGGTGCATCAAAATTCCTCACCAGTGTGGGTGCATTTTTTTTTTACTTTTCTAGTTTCCATTTTCACTATTTCTTGTTGAAAAATTCAACATTTCATAATTTGATGCGGTCTTCAACAAAGACACCATTGAAACAAGATTCTCATGAGCAACCTGTCTTAACCTCGATCTTCCAGAATAGAACCAAAAATATGCCATCCTACTTCCTAGCTCAAACTGACCATTAAGGTAGGCAAAATTCCTATGAACCCTCACATGATGATCTTTCTCCTGGAGGATGATCCTGGCCTCCCTTTAGAAACCCTTACTCGGCCCTCTTACTGATTGACCTACTTTAGGACTACATATCTCTTCACCCCCTTGGTCAAATGAGCTCCTTCTCACTTGATGTTCTTTCCTTCATCCTAAGCAGGGATAATTTTAAGGACGGAAAATTATCTTGAAGTTTAAAAAATTGGCGAATCTCACTAGTCCCTAATATGCAAACTATAAAATGTGTACTGATGTATTTGTAAAACAATTCAAATTTATAATGATATTATATATATTTTCTATATAATGTGGGCAATTTTTAATGTAAAATAATTTTATATTGTAAAATTTGGGCGAATATTTTTTATAAAAAAATGGAAATTGGCGAATCTTTTTTTGGAAAAACCATGGAAAATTAGCCCACCTGTGAATATTAGCCCCTAAAATTCTCCATGAGATTCCTAAGGCCTCATTAAATAGATTTTCTTAGACCTATTAGGAACCCTCTAGATCTTAAGGGTTTTATCCACTAAGACCTTAGGAAATATTAATTTTCATCTTTTATTTTCTTTTAGATTTCAAACCCCATATTGGGTACAAAATCCCTTTTCTTGGCTTCTTTCCCCACAAAGAATTTCGTGACTAAAATCCCACAAACCCATCTGAAGAAGCTTGTGGAGTGCCACCCAAGCTACACAATTCAACAACACATTCTATTTTTAGTAATCGTAACTTGGTCAAGCTCTTGTAGTCAAGCGAGGGCTTGGTTGGGTTCCCATGTTAAAAATTAAGTAAGGGTAGTTGTGAGGGCATGATAGCTAGGGAGGGTGAGGGCATGAAAAATAAGGAAAGGTCATTGTAACACATGTCGGAAAATGTCAATGCATGATGAAGAGTGTCAGGGAGTGTCGGGGTGTATCAAGGGATAACCAGGTCAAAATGCATGTAAAGGAACTAATAAGAGTGTGTGTAAGGGAGTGTTAATGGATTCAAGTGTGCTAAGGATGAAGTGTGTCAGGGGAAGTTCAGAATAGTATTTATAGGAGGCAAGCCTATAGTTTCTATACAGGGCTCGACATAGGAGTTTTAGACAAAGGGGGGTCACTTTCTGCTAAGCACAACATTTTTTTGCCTTTAGCTATTTTTTTATATGAGATGTGGCACACTTTGGCTACATGTTCATGTTTTAAACTATTCTACATAATTGCATATTTTGCATTGTTGTATATAAGTTTTGGGGCACTCGGCTTGTGTTGGATTATATCTTAAATGCCTTGTGCATATTGTGGTTCTTGAAAAACCTCAGTTAATGTTCTACTATTTATATGAACTGAACATACATGTGAAATATTTTATGTGTAAGCTATGTTGCACAGTTGTTTTATGGCCATGGCTAGATCATGTGGTCCTTGTATTTGTAACTAGTTAAGTGGGACAAGTTAATCTTAGACATGAGTGGCATAATATGAGTTATAGGTGGCAGTTCTTAGGTGAACAAGGCACAATCTACTTGTAGTAGGTGCAATTGGTCAATTTTTTGCAGTTGAAGCAGACCAATATTGTCACATGAACTACAATATCCAAGGACTTGATTGGGTTCCCAAGTCATGAAAAGATGTAAAGGCTAGTTGTGAGGACATGAGTGCCAAGGCATGCTAGGGAATGCTAGGATGTGTCAGATAGTACGAAGGCATGTCAAACATGCTAAGATGTGCCAAGTGATAAGACATTCCAAGATGTGCAAGGGAGTTTCAATGCATGCCAGGGACTGTCAAGGCAACAAAAGGGAGGAACAATTTAAACTACAAGTAAATGAACACATAATAGGGTTAATAAGTCATCAACTTACCTTTTCCAAGAGGGGCATGCTAGGCACACCAGCACTAGGTGGAAATAGGTGCCAAGTGAAAATTCTTAGTGCATTCTAAGTTCCAAGTATTCCTTTGTTGCTTCTCATCTACTTTCCAACAATTGATCTCAAATAAATTTAATATTAAACAATGCCAAATCATACCAAGAAATCTCAACGTATTCCATACATGCTAATACTTTTGCAGCCCAAATATGTGTTATCGAGTGTTATGCATGTTATGAACTGGAAGGGCATGTTTAAGAGTGATAAGGTGTGCTAGAGGGTGATAATGGATGTTGAGGAGTGTTAAGGAGTACTAGAAAAAAACACTAATGGAGAACTAGGTAAAAAATTATGGAAGTTAATTAATATGAGGAATGTGTGCCAGGGACTAGTGTAAATGAGTTCTAGTTTTCATGCCAACAAGGGAGTTACAAGGTATGATAAGCATTCGTAAGGCATGCTAGGGAGTATCAAGGCATGCCAAGAATTCCCAAAGTCTGCTTGGTAGTTCTAGGGTGTGCTAATTATATGTGACAATTAATAGTTCCAGGATATGCCAAACAATGCTAGGTGCTAAGGATGTCCAGGGTGTCAGGGTATGTCAATATGTGTCAAGAAGTTTCAAGGCAACAAAAGGAAGAACCAATAAGAGGGTTAATAAGTCGTGACTTTATATTTTTCAAAAGGGGCATGCTAGGCACACTAATAATAGGTCCAAAATCATGCCAAGTGGCATTGTGTGCCAAGTGCTAATGTATGTCAATGCATTTAACCAAGGTTTTCCAGGGCATCCTAAGTACTACATGCATGCTAAAACATTCTAGGAGAGTTCCATGTTGTGCTAGCGGATGCCACCATGTGCTTCGGCGTAAGTGTCATGACAAGATGTTCTAGGTACAAAGATGTTCCAAGACATGTGAGGTGCTAATAAATGTTATTATGTGCCAAAGAATTAATTTAAGGTGTGTTCGGCTAGTTGAGGAGTGTTAGTTCTTTCTCATTAATATAATTGTCAAAGGTTGATTATGTATTAAATAATATATTTCCTAGACACACTAGTGGAACTTTATCTAAAGGGAATTTTGTAGATAATAAACTTAATAGATATGAATCATGTTTTGACTCATAGGAAAACTCTATTTGACTAGTCATTACTTGAGGGAAATGATAGACACTAATTACTTCTTAAAAAATTGACTAACTCTAACCACTATGGCCTTGGACATATTATAAAAAATACCCCACAATAATGGTATTAAATCATTATATTTTGACAAAAAATATATTAGTAGGCACATAGCATCATCAATAACTCATTGGAATGATCAATGATGATGAAAATTTTTTGACTGTCACCAAAAATTAAAAAAAGAGCATTGGTGAGGGTCATTAAAAATTCGTCGCTAGAAGTGTCACCAAAGGGAGAATTACTGATGGGCCTTTAGGACCCTCACCAAAAGTGTCATTGAAAATGGATTTGGTGATGAACCTTAAAGGAACATCACTATATACATTTATAGCGACACTTTTTTAAGGACCATCACCATATGTGACATTGGTGATGGACCTTAAAGGTCCATCATAAGCATGACCCTCACCAATGTCATTTTTTCTTGTAGTGCCCGTGAGTTTACCTCCGGTCACATTGTGATCCTAATCATGCTTCATCGCAGGAGGATTTTTATTATTTTTTTTATCCATGATGTCACTTTCTCATCTTTTAACACAAGGCGCCAAACGTGATCCCACTATCTAACACATTAACTCCAATCACCGCTTAGTAATTATTCTTTTTATTTTTTATTTTATGCATGTATATATATATATATATATATATTAAAATTTCTTTGAAAGACATAAACTCATATATACAACATATAATAAATTTAAAACAGGCCGCAACATAGGGCATATAGGTACATTATATTATCTTTGAGATATGCCAAATTTGTGAAAGTAATCCAGAAGATATCTCTAGTACCTGAATAATATTGAAACTATCAGTAGATCCTCATGGTAAGAATTAGTTGATTTACATTGTAGTGAATATCATTTGAGTGCATCCACAGTACTCAAATATATAAATAATTTAAAGACTATTTAAGCCAATGAAGTGTGCATGCAAAACAAGGTACACTACCCCAACACCTTTGCTACAATGAAAAGAGTTAAGTTATTGAAGAAAAAAGGATGTTATTATTGGATATGGAACTGCCAAATTTTTCTCACTCCCACTTATCTCCTTTTCCACTATGTTGTATTATAAAACTTACACATCAAGTGAACTAATCCATGAATACTTGTATTTTTTTTTTAACAAAAAATTCCCGTAGAAACACATAGCAGGCTACATACCATAGGTACAAATTGTGATGCATGGTCTCTAATTTTCAAGCCCTAGCTGCAACTACAATTGGATTTCTTATTCTATAAATTATTATGTGTTTCTCCAATTGTTCCTTCTAATGTTGGATTTGGCTAGGATCAAGAAGCATACGATACATTGTTACAATAGTAAGATGTCAATTCCGCTTAAGAGAGTGGCATTCAGGCTGATGTGCCAGTATACATAGTGCCCTGTTTCAACTATATATAAATTTATAATCATCGTCCTAAATGAATTTATAGCCTTTGTGGTGCAGCCCATGGAAATTGAACTTAAATTTGAAAGAGTGGTAGGTATTGGCAATGTAATAGTATACAATATAAATTGATAAAAATTTGTTGGAGGCCAATAAATTAATGTTTGATTTTCATCTCATAGAAACTCATTTCTAAGATATAGAAATATTTCCATTTACATTTTACTGTGAACATGAATTTACATTGTAATTCCAAAAATAGACCAACGATCATTCTAATAAAGACCAATGATTAATGTTTGAGTGTAAGCTCATAGAAACTCTTATCCAAAATGTCAAACTGTCTCCATTTGAATTTGACTGTAAATATAGGCATAAATTATAAATATCAGTTACCATCTTATAATGTATCAACTAAAATTGAACCAAAAAAACCCCATACTAAAATAGCCTAGTAGGCTTATAGCAGAAACCCTATACAAGAAACCCTTGACAACACAAGAGGAAAGCTCAAGCAAGAATGAAGCCAGATAGTTCAATATTAGATGATTATTTTCAGTAATATATTATTTGACACAATGCATTCAATAGAAAAAAGAAAAAATCAAACAATTTGCACCAATCATCTATGATATTACAATACAAAAATATCAAACACATAATTAAAAGGAACCTCCATACCTTTACAAGTCATTTGTGGAATCTACGTCTGCAAAGATGAATGAATATCACATGGGAGTGTCGAAGAACAATAAAGGTGGGATGTAGTGATATGTAAATGGAATTTGAGGACTGAATGCTTTGAATATGTTGCAGGGTCAAGAGGTAGCATCTGGCCAATGCCATGGGCATCCAAAGATGCCTCTAAGTACCCCATATTGTGAGATGAAAAAAAAATAAGGTGAACAAATTTTGGTGCCAAAATTTGGTCGAAAGACTTTAATTTGGCGTAAGCACGGAGATTTTCCATAACATTTTGCACCAAAATTTTGTCCGATGGCATTCATTTGTTTTAAATGCAGAGAATTTAGCATAACATGGGTGAAGTGGTATGTAATTTTTTTTTAAATTATCAAACACTTAGAAAAAATCATGTTACCATACATTTCTATATCTATGTTGAAATAATAAAAAATATTGACATAATTTTAAATTTAATATTGAGTTTTTTAATTTGTTTCAATATAAGAAAAAACCTTGAAATGATTTTAAATTTAATTTTGAGTCTTCGAATTTGCTTCAATATATGAGAAATAGTGGCCACATAAACAAGTAGAACTTTAAGAAATTTATACCCTTTAACACACATAAGACCACTAATTATGTGTGTCAAAGAGTATAGCTTTCTTAAAGTTCTAGTTGTTTATGTGGCCACTATTTCTCATATATTTGAACTAATTAGAAGACTTAAAATGAAAGTTAAAATTGTGTTAAGATTTTTTCTTATATTGAGACAAATTTAAAAACTCAAAATTAAATTTAAAATTATGTCAAGGTTTTTTTTCTTGTTTCAGCATAGATCTAGAAAAGTATGATAACATGATTTTTTTCTAAAGGTTTGACAATTCAAACAAAAAAATATATCTTCATCTATTTAACTTGATGCCAAGATTTGATTCTACATCTTGTCTTGATGATGAACCACACTGGATGGTTCAAAACGCGTCGACAAAACTCTAATAATCTAATTTTTACCGAATTTTTTCTTGCATTTCATGATATGGATCGTAGAAGCCTAAATTCAATTATTATTATTTGAACTAAGGTTGTACCTATCACAATTGATACCAATTGACGATATTTATGATTGTGAGGATTTTTTACCAATGGGGGAATTTCTATTGGGGCTTTTATATTTACTAATATTTGCACAACATTACCAAATTTTGGACATTAGGAATAACTCTGAAAGCCTTTACCAATGGACATGAAAGGGACCTTAGCTAGTATATGAGCACTATTACTATTCTTTTCATAATAATAATTAATATGAGGGAGCGAGAAAAAGACCTTTACTCCTAAGATGAAGCTTCTCATGATAAAGGACCATGAATTTGGCATTGAACAACCACATAGATATTTTCTAAATAATCTTAAGGATATATGGGATATCATTTCCATTAGGAATTTTTTCACACCATGTATAGGAGTCAAGGAAGGTACCATGAGTAAGGGGGGTAAATAAGGGAATTGGGATTTACAATAATATTTTTAGTTTCAAGGGCTATGAGATAGATGTTAAAACCACTTAGATCTTCTTTAATGAATATTTGGGCTTAAGTCGAGATATGGGTGCCATACATTGAGGGACTTTCGAGGTATAAAATGGGCCTCTTAAGAAAAATGGACAACCAAAATAAAATTTATAAGAACCAATAAGATTCAAGATCATGATGTCAACCATGGGTGATGATTCACCATTTTTGGAGTAAAAAAGTAAAAATAATGAAAAATAATAAAATAATAAAACTACTTTTTCAACTCGTATTTTCAACTTATATCCTTAAGGTTTTACTAAATTTTCGAGTTGGCATATTCATTGGATGAAAATTTAATTCCTCATCCAAGGAGTAACCATGTTGAATACTTTTTATGGACCCTACCACACGAAAAATGAGAAATACATGAAAAAACATGATTCCAATCACGTTTTTCATGTATTTCTCATTTTTAATATAGCACAGTCAATCAAAAGCATGCAACATCGGTAATATCAAATTCTACATCAAACCAGTTTTCCACTCGAAATTTGAGTAAACCCATAGGGAGATAAGTTGACAATACAAGTTGAAAAAGTAGTTTTTTATTTTTTCCCTCTAAAATTTGATGATGTAATCTAATTTATTTTATTATTTATACTATTGTTTTATAATTTCCTTAGGAGGCCCATTTTAGACCTCAAAATCCCCCTAATGAGAGGTATTTCTCACCACATATGGGAGTTAGTGTCTATGTTATGGTTAGGAGAGGAAAACAAGGGCCTTAATCACTAAATTAATATTTTTCATGCTCAATTTCCATGAACGAGAACTTTAGCTAAGAATATGGGCATTTAGTTTTTTTTGCATAATAAGAGTGGGTCTCATAGCCTGGAGTTAAGTGCTAAATAATCAGTAGTGAATAAAAAAATAAAAACTACGACATTAGTTATATTCTCTAAGGGATATTCTTTGGCTTCTAGGAGGGATGTGTCTACCATTCAAAGGTTTTTCACACCGTGATTGGGTCTTGGAGCCTCATCATGAACCTTAATGAAATTAGGAGGCTTTCAAATCACATATGATGCTTACAAGTGTAAGTATTTATCAAAAAACCACACATGACCTCTATAGAGGATCTTAGGCATTTATGGGGGTTATTTAGTGTCATTAGTATGTTTTACATCGTAATAATAGTTGAGAGAAGGATCTATATGGTGGAATAGTAAAACATTGGGGAAATGTTTGGCTGATCGGTGATCATATTGCTATTGATATGATGTACAGATCATGATGTATATGAGGGTGGAAATTGTTTTCAGTGCTAGTGATCTAGTTGCACAAAAGACACCATAAATTTTTGCTTCGGGATACCCCCAAAATTCAATAAGTAATCCAAAATAAGAGGATTCATTTCTAAGGTGATAATAGAAACAACCCTCTAGTGTTAAACTTTAGAGATAAAAGGACACTCAAAATTTTTACACTATAGATGGATTCATAGACCCCTTTGTCTCTAAATTTTAACACTGCATATGGATTTAGAGACCCTTGTAGTGAAATGTAACACTTCAGTACCAAAATTGCAATTTTCCATTTCTGGAGTGACACAATTAAAAAGTACTAACATAAATTAGTAATTCATATACTTTTCATAGTTGTTATTTGGTCATATTTTTATTCTTGGACTATAATAGTCATTTACATTAATCATTATTAAGTTTGTCACTTTTTATCTAGTTATGTATTTTAGTCCTAGACTAGATTATCCATTTAAGTTAGTCAATTTTAATTTAGCTACTTATTATCTAGTCGTATATTTTATCCCTAGACTAAATTAGTCTTTTAAGTTAGTCATTTTTAGTTCAGTCACTAAAAATTTCTCAAACTTAGTAGTAGGTCACTTGAAATAATTGCGGTGACTAACTCTTTTAGTTACCTAGTCACTAATTTCATCATTTTATACAAGTGTTACATGGTTGGAATGGGATATTCTATCTCTAATTGGGATCTTGTAGAGTGGATTCAAAGCTCTACCATTTCCATGGATAAAAGTGTGGCGGAGGAGGATATGTTAATTGAGATCTGGTTGAATGAAGGGAAAAAAGGCAAGAATAGATTCAATGTTAAGCCCTCCATGTATAAATTTCCTGTTAATGAAATTCTTGCTTCCACCCATGACTTGAATCAACCAGTGATAAATTTCTACGTAGGCCAAACAAACGTGTATAAATGCAATTTTTTGTTTCCTATGAAAACACTCCTTCAGACATCATTTAAATAATAATAATAATTATTATTATTATATAGGTTTAGCTGTAATGCATGCATTCACCACCCAGGAGGGTGCGTAGAAAAAAGAAATTTTTCAAAAGGAAGTAAGTAGGAAAATTCATATTTACAAGTGGTGCAATGTGATTCTCATTATTAGGCAATGATTACACAACAATTGTATAAAAAAAATCCGGAACCAAACAAAACTAGAATAGTCATCCTTGAAACTTTGAGAGCCCATCATTGTTGAATTATCGAACTAAACACTTGGTTCATGTGTCCTGAAACATTACATAATATTTAAATGTATGTATCTATGTGGTATCTACTTCAAATGTGGATTAAAGAATTCAGTAAAATTTTGTAGACATTGTGAAGGAAATTTTTTTCATCGACACTACTTTCAAGTTCTAAAAGCATAAAAATACATACTTGATTTGACCAAATTTGAATCAAAAGCTAGCTTAAAATTGATTCTTGATACATATCACACATACTTGTAATAATATTATTCTTTATATATAATAATGCATCTACGAATCCTTAATTATACTCAATCAACTATGTTATAAAATCTAAAAGTTTCTCTTCAATGTTGGAAATATTAATTAATACCACATGAAGATCTAGCAAGATCTAAGTTGGGTGATGCATGAAGAAATAAGTTGAGTTAAGTGCAGTCTAGATTTACAGTGTGAGTTAACTGAGTTAAGTGTGAGTCAGGTTGAGTTCATGCTATATTTGGAGAGGTGAAAATTTAGTGTGTGTGTGTGCATATTAAGTTATTTTGGATGAGTCGTTAGTCGAAAATGTCTAAATACCCTTCATCAAGTTCATTGAGCCAGATAATGTTTGGTTGATCAATAGAAGAGATGCAAATCATGTTATTATGTTTGAATTTTTGTGTAAATTTTCTATCTTTCCTCTAGTGCCTTTCCAAAAAATTGGTATCAGAGCAAGGGGATCTAAGCGGCAAGAGAGTCTGTAGCCGCTGCTTGAAAAGTTACAGTGTGTGGGTAATAATTCATGACTAACTAGAAATTTTATTTTTTCTGTCGTCACTGAGCCATAGTATCGAGTCAGGTGCATCTACCTGATTAGAAAATATGTCATCCTCAACATTAGTAAGTCGTGAACATTTAGATTTCAAAAGAAATATTAAAGCCACTTTGTTTAGTCAAAACCAGAGTCAGTTGAGTAGTTTTTATCTTATGTTTAGTGAGTTTTAAGCCACCATTAACAGAAGTCTCCAACATACACATGAAAAAATAGTCTACATGTCAATTTACTCCAAAAATAATTAATTTTTTCGTTAATTCTTGTCAACAAAGTGATCATGAGTTTTTTTTAAGTGAATTGGTATTATTTTATTATATTTGAAAAAGGAGGAATAATTTTTTTTTTCGAAGGAATTGTTAGTTGAAGTGTTAGAGAGATTTAGAATGAATTGTTAGGTGGTTTTGGAAAAGGAATCAATAGAGAATACTGTAGATGTAGCAGTGAAAGAGCATGGATTGTATCTCATGGGGGAACATATTGAAAATCATATTTTTTTTGGGGGAAATATGGAAGATAGCCTCATGCAATCATGAAAGTAGTTATAAGATAGAGAGAAGACAACAGTCTTGGGTCGCAAATCATGAATCGAGAAGATGAAGAAAGGAATCAAGAAGAAGAGGCATAGATTGTTTCCATATTTATAGAGGTTCAGGCCATAACTGAGGAACTGACTCCATCTAGCACAAGATGGAGAAGATATCAGGGGTGATTGGTGTAGCTCTGGTCTGCTACCACCTCCTATGTTTACTAGTAAATATCTTGTTCATAGGGTTATCAAGATGCTAAATTTTATTCGAGCTAAAGATTTAAATGAGCATGAGTCTAATAACCCATATGATGAAGTATGTGATGATTTAGCATTGGGTTTTATAAAATAGGGTTTGGATGAGAAGTTTTCGTACAAGGTAGAAAAAGCTACTACTTCCAAGGAAGCTTTGAATATCTTGGAAGAATAATTTTGTGCAAGGGGGAGTGATATGCAACAGCAAGATGTGTCACAATTTTTTGATTCAACTGCAAATATCAGAGTAGATGAGAAAGCATCTAAGAGGATAATAGAGCTTTGAGTATCTCACTCAAAAGTGGATTATTGTCATGAATACTATAAAAATGAAACCCATAATGCATACATGCATATGGATGAATAAGTTGCAAGAAATATTACCTAGAGAGAAGCTAAAACCTATGTGTATGAAGTGGAGCAAGAGCATATAAATGCTCAAGGACTCCACTGTAATGTGGATGGTGCAGATAATGGTGAATCCCACTATGATGAAAAACATGCGGATGATTACTAAAAAGTGATATGTGAATTGGGGAATCTAGTTGTAGCTGATGAATTTGAAGAAATTGAAATGGTTAATGAGCACATGCATGATAAAATATCCCACAATGGAGTCGATGAAAATTATGTTGATGTTAAATTTGATGAAGAACCATTCACTCATGATGAGTGGTTGCACATGATGCAACATAAATATCTTATTCATATGTTTTTATTTGGTGAGAGAACCCTACTTGTGTCAAAAATTCAAGTGGAAGACAACACGTTAGCAACAATTAGTGATTTCAAAGAAGATGGAAATGAAGTAATTCATCCATTTTTTATGAGAATATCCACTAACAACATAAAAATGGAAGATAACTTCCAAGCAACAAAAGAGAAGATGGAGCAGGAAGAGGAAGGGGAAAAATATCTCATTTATATCATAATAAATACATTTCTAACATTGATCTTGTGTATGCAGAGTACAAGAAAAAAGTAGTAGTACCGGATGATGAGAGTGAAGAGAAGGATATGGAAGTTTCTGAAAACAAGGAAGAATGCATTAAAACCATTTTTTAGAAATGGATTCAAAAAGAGATAGGATTATTATATTAAGAAATGTGACAAAAATAAATACATGAATATGAAGTGCAATAAGTAGAGCAAGTATGACATTTTGAAGATGAATAATTGTGGAAGAAATCCGTAGCTGAACGAACCCTTCAAGAGGAAGCTGTAGAAGAGAGGATCATATTTTTTTTAGCACAAATTCAAGACAACTGAAAGAAACATTGCAAAAAAAAAAGTGAAGAAATATGCAGCCTACAACAATCACGCACAACGGGGAATGAAGCAATTTCAAGGATATATAATTTGGAAGAAAAATAAGATAAAATACAAAATTGTCAAATTTTTCAATCATTGTAAGCCTAGCTGAGACATAGACAAGCATACATGTTTGTGTGATGAATGATTCAATTTCTATTGTAATCCTAACTAACATATTTGAGTTATTTTGAGTCATGTTTGAGTTATTTTGAGTCATACAGTCAGGGGAAGTGTTGGAAATAGTAATTACTCCCACATGAATATCTAGCAAGATCCAAGTTGAGTGATGCATGAAGAGATAATTTGAGTGATGTGCAGTTTAAATTTAGAGTGTGATTTAACTAAGTTAAGTGTGAGCTATTTTGAGTTCATTCTATATTTTGAGAAGTCCAAATTTAGTGTGTGTGTGCATGTTAAGTTATTTTGGGTGAGTCGTTAGTCGAAAAAGTTTAAATACATGTAGGGTGATTTAATTCTATGTTAAATCCCTTGTCATTTAAATATATCAACCTCGAGGTTTCGTAAAATTAAGAACAAACCAAAATATATGGCACCTCAAATGAAACTGTTGTAGAAAGTTTTTTTAGGATGGAAAGAACGAAATGAAATGCATATTACAAGTGTAACTAAAGAAAACTGCAAAAGAAATCACATGCAAGAAAATTGAATTAAATTATAAGGGCGGAATTTGGATTCTAAGGGTGGAATGAATGAATGCCATGGCCTTTCTAAAAACTTATAAACCAACCTTTGAACAACTATAAGAATAAAACTATGATAATATAGAAAGAGGGTAAACCTAGAACAACTATCGATTTAGTTATCAAGCAAGAAAACTATGAGAACTAGTAAACAAGCCATTTAATGATAACTAAAGACGAAAACTGTTAGAAGAAAACTATGATATTATAGAAAGAAGTAAAATAATCTAGAAATCAGTAAACTAATCTAGAAAGAATTAAATAGAAACTAGTCATTTAGATGTCAAGTAAGTAAACTAAGATAGATAGTAAGCAAGCAGTTTAATGACAATCAAATTGAATCTAGGAAATGAAATCACACCTGCGGAAAGTAAATAACACTTATAGAAAGTAAAGCACACTTGAATAAAATGAAGGAAAATAATAAAATTGTGTTACAGATGTATGCGAATTATGGATGATGGGGATTTTTCCACTCCTTAATGAGCACACATGAACAATTGTCACATGTTAAGAATCAACCAACACTCATAACTAATGATATTACTCATGTTGAATTAACAATCATAAATATGATTCTAATCAATAATTAACAACTTGTTAGCTTCCTTTGAATGATGCTCCTCTTATTTATACATGAATTAGAGATATCTCCTCAATAAATGTAAATCCCTTAAATATCTACTAGATCCATACTTGTGTCAACTTATCCTTAAATACTAGATACAAATCCTATGACACATCAAGATCTCCATGATCTTTCTCCTTGGAATATGGTCCACCTCTTGAGTTGAAATTCGAATTTGTGCTTGGGAGGCCAAGTAAGACCCTTCTAGAACCTCCAAATAAACTTTCTCATGTCATAAAACTCATAACACATATATAGATATATGAAACCATGTTATTTTCCTAGTTTTTAATCATAAATTCACTTAAAAATACATAAAATAAATAACTTTGGAAAATGATTATTCTAACCCAGATGATCATGAAGGTGGTTACTTGATGTAGGGTTTTAGGCTATATAGTTATGAAATGAGGGCTAAATGGTTATGAAAATATGGAAATGTGGATGAAGATGGAAGACAATTTTGAGACTCAACATACCCCCAACTAAAGCTGTTGCATGTCCTCATGCAACTATTGCATTGATTCATTTGTCCATAAGTTTATCTTCTTGAAATTCTTTGCTTATTTATGAGATTTTTACTTGTATTTATTTTCTTCAAAATTTGTGTCACCATCTTCTTTTTTGCGAAGTGTAATACATTTGATTGCAACATATATTTTGTATGGTTGGTTCTTTTGTGACAACCAAAATTTTTGAGCTTTGGTTCTTGTGTAACAATACTTTTATTTTTGTTGCATAAAAGTACATGAAAACATTGAGAGTTTTCTTTTCAAGTCCTATAATAACTGTCAATGAATTGATAATTTTCAAATAATATAATATTTTGGAATCATACTGCAACAATATTTGATTGGGAATAATATGAGAGTTGGAATGAAATGAAAATGTGTGATGATGTACGACATGTGAATATGAATTTGTGTCCCTTGTCCCCAGCTAAAGGTGTTTTTTTTAGTTTATGACAATATGAGAAAGGGAGTGATGAATTTTCCAAAATTAAAATTTTAGCATTTTAAGGAATTGCATGACTAAAAATTAGAAAACAACATACCTTCAACGTGGGTGAGTTGTGTCTACTAAAGAGTGTGATTGCTGATGTTGGATCATGGAGTATTGTAATATTCCAAATTTTTCCACAAGATAATTGGAATATTAGAGTTCTTAATAAACTTAATCAATAAAGTAAATAAGAGGGTGGAGGGAACCATAAACCCAAAAGATAAATAAAATCCACTTTTGATGTGTGTATGTGGATATTTTAGCTCTAGATATACATAATGGAGTAGTGGAGAAACCACTAAATGTGAAAGGAGTGGAGCTCATGTCTCATTAATGATATAGATCATGGAGGTCGAAGCAGTCAACTAAGATCATGGAGGGAATGAAATGAATGATCATAGAGCATTCATGATGAAATGATGGAAGAAGTAGTGCATTAATGCAAAAATGATGGAGAGGGTGAAAATTACATGCATACATGATGGAGATCATGGAAAGACTACGCAGTCAAAATGGAGACCCATGTCTACATGTACAACACAGTTATGAGGTAGGCCAAGGCATGGGAAGGTTAACAAACTATATAATGAATATTAAGGCAACATTAGAGGAGGCGTTATATTATTTATGTTGATATTTTTAGATCTGGATTTGTCATTTGACATTCCAAGCATGCTAGAGCTATTTAGTTAAGTCTGCACTGTTGTTTAGCACAACATGTTTCCGAGTAGGAATCCCACCCGAACCCACGGGGACTTTTAGTGCCTACTCTGGGAAGGTTTCCTATTGAGCTTATTCATCATCATGCATTGGTGCCGTATTGTTCCTACTTTTATAAACCCACTTATCTTCATAGATAATGCATTTATGCATGAGGGTTTGAGAGAAGGAGGTTGTCCTTCAGTATTTCAGTTGAGGAACCAGTGAATGATTTATCCTATCACCTTCAGCTTCAATATCAACCTTCTAGTGCTTCATATCTATATCAAGCATCAAGCCATCCACCATTCATCTCCCATCATCAGCAGTTCCATCAAGGATTGCACAGTACAGTCTTGCAGATCCAAGGGAGAAGGGAAGCTTCTAGCATTTCAACTAGTACTAATCCAGTTGAGGACCTTTCCTTCACATTTGATTCATTATTTCCATCTTCATTGAGTTGATTTTCATATCTTAGCAGCAAGCTAGAGAGCCCCCATCCTTTACAATACAGTTTTTGTGAGAAGTTGTGTAGCAACAACTACAATATTTAGAGGAGGATTGAAGAGTTAGATCTTCAGCTTCTAACTTGAGGATCTAGTGAAGGGATCAGCCCTTCAAGCTTACATCTGATCTTGTGAAATATTTCAGCCATCTATTTTTTAGATCTAGCTTCATATTTTCATACCCAACAGTTGTATAGTGAAACCCTAAGAGGGTGATTTTCTTAGATTGACAAATCTGAGAAATAATTTCTTGGTTATCTTTGGTGTCCATCATATTTCCTAGATCTAGAATCTTAGCATCATCATAGCTCTTGAGATCCATATATCTACATTTCCCTTTCAGCTAGCAGTTACATGTTCATCATTTCCTGAAGGGAGAACGTAGTATTTCTTCCTGCAACTCTCTAGTTACACAGTACTTGTTGTAGCATGATTTCAGGGTCATTCTAGGACATCTCTTTGACTAGAATACCTTATATTTTGTACACCGTTGTAACTGAATCATCTACACATAATAAAATGGCTCATCTATTTTTTTTTTTTTTTGTGTTGATCATTATCTTATGTGTACATATTTTGTGTTACAAATATTATGTTTGTGTATCAATGCATTATTCTATTTTGGGATATTATATGATACCATTAGAAATTGATTATTCCCTTTTGGGATATTACAGTGGTATCAAATCATAATATTGGCTCATCCAATGAGTTTCATCCAATATGCTATCAGAAGAATAGATCTAAAATGATGGAAGGAATGAGCTTTGTCTCATATCTTTTCAGATCTATGAAGAACCTCTCCAAGGAGGTCGAGTAGATGAGAGAGGAGAGATGCAATGAGACCTCAAGAGGGTTTCAAGATGGGGAAGGTCCATGCACTTCCTATCAGCAATAGAGAAAACCGTTATTGCATAGAGCTCCAAAGAAATCCACTATGCCCATTTTCTTTGAAGAGGAAGATGAAAGACATGGAGATGGAGGAAACTTAGATCATGAGATTCTAAATGATTATCTTGAAAAGTACAAGTCTCAATCAAGGGATTTCAAGGAGAATCTAACTCTCCAATCGTTTATTCAGATCAAAGAAGAGAGGAGACCTTGCAACAATAGAAGGAGAAAACACAATATATTTCTATTGTCTACATTTGATGTGCCATACAGATGCACAACAAGGGCTTGGAGGAGGAAGTTAGATGCATTCTTCCTGCTACATCTAGTAGTAGAAAGAGAATTTGTTGAGATTGCAATGTTGCACCTTGAGGGTGAAGTAAGAGATTGGTGGTTCAGTCACTTGTCACACACGAAATTGTCTACTTATACAAATTTTATTCAAATACTGAAGAAGAGATATGGTAGAAAGAAACCAGAAACATCTCACATAGTAAAATCTCCAATAATCAAGGAGATAGTACATGAATATCCAAAAGAATATGTCCTCATTATCACTTAGGAGGAGGAGCTTCTACCACCACCAGCTACATATGTGCTTACATCAAGAGGAGGATCACTTGCATCTTTGCAAGATGGTCTTGAGTCCTTTAATTTTGGATCCCCATGCATGATTGATGAGAGGCATGATGAGGAGGAGATATATATCAATGCTAGTACATTTGTAGAGATGGAGCCATCATCACTACTAGCATTTGGAGACACCATTGTCTCAGTTGGAGGAACTCTTCTGATCTTCCAAGAGGTTCCCACACATCAATTGATCCAAGGTATGTTTCCACTTTAATCTCATATTTTTTCAATACCTCTTATTGAAACTTATGGTAACATTCCATCAGGGAAAGTGCATAACCAAGGATAAGAGCACCTTTCTAATTTGGAGCAACAAATTATCACTGCACAGAGGAACCTTGATATGATCAAGGAGAAGATGTATTGCTATTCTAGGTTTTCATGGTTAAGCTACACCCAACACTTTGTGTTGAAGTGTGGAGTTGCAAAATATGGGAGGAGCACAATCCTATTCAGTACAGTGCCAAACCATGAGCTTAGCATTGTATGTGGCCATGAGATAACACATGTATCACCTTGCGATCTACAATGCTATTAATGAGCAACAGTGAGAATAAGAGGACCCATTCCTTATGGTAGCAATCCAATGGTAGCTTCATTCATGAATCCATGAAGAAGAATATGATAGATGGTAGACATATTGAGATGGGAAATATTTTCCCCTTTCAAGATGACTCTTTCTCAATGAGCATCTCACAGCTCAAAGAGAAACTTCTACCTGTAGCAGATCCAGAACCTTATTGGTTTTGGAGGGCCACTTATGAGAAGAGGATCTCATGGAGAGACCTCAATGTACATGCACTTCAACATTTCACGGCGTGCAAAAGTATTCAGTTGGGGGATATTGGTATTCTACATTGGGAGGATACCAAGTTTGATCTTGGTGTGATTCATCATCCACATTGGGATGAATGGATTCAGATAAGGAGCAGGAGGTCTCCTACCTTGCTACAGATCTATGATATAGGGAAGCAAGAAGCATGGTTGCGCTGGTTGCCTTTGGATGAGTATGGATACTACCCAACATCTCACATTCCCAGGATCCATGCCATGTATATCATTGATGATATGCAGCATCAGGAGGCATCTTTGCACTGGTTATTGATGAGAGAGTTTGAATATCACATGATATATCTTATGTCCTTGTATTAATTTTTGTTTGGTATATGTCTCATGTCTTTACATGTATTTTTATTTGGGATGTATCTCAAGTTCATGTATGTACTTGGGTTTGGGAGAAAGCATAACTCTCACATGATGAGGCATAAGGTAGCTTGTTTGTATTATTCTGATGAGACATTTCACATGTCCATTACTATGTTGTTGCTCCATGACTTGCATCGTGATGATGTAAGGAGGTAGCAAGATTCCTTGTTTCTTTGGTTACATATGGGAGAGTATGGGCTGATTTCTTCCCATACATTACATGATGATGATAGAGGATAGAAACAGGAGGCCTTACAGTGTTGACTTCTGTTGGAAGATTATGGTCATTGTACATGGTATGATGATGATGTGATGGGGCATCAAGATGCCTTATTGAGGTGGCTTCTGTTGAGAGAGTATGCCTCTCATATTTAAATTGATGGAGATTTGGCATGGCAACAAGAAGCATTATTGTGGTGGCTTCTTTTGAGAGAGTATGGCTCTCTTACTTGTTTTCATGATGATATAGAATGACAGAAAAAGGTTTTACTACAGTGGTTCTGATTGGGAGAATATTGTTTGACATTTTTCATGTTCATCCATATGTCCCTACTTCTTGGTTTTCACTATGTTGATGTTATGTTTGGATCCTACATGCCCAACATGGCTAATGATGTGAGCATTGATAGATGCAATATAGTCTATGTATCATGGGATAGATAGATAGTTCATGAGTTGTGACATTCCATATTGGGAATGAACTACTTCATTTTATGTATCTCATGTGTAGAGTAGATCTTTGGTCATCATATGGTTGCCACTTGGAGATTCATTGATGAGGATGGGTATCTACCTTTTTAGTTGGAGGCCATTCTAGACATTCTAGAGAGGTAGCTTTGGAGTTGGACATGCATGACACATTGTGACAGATGGGAAGGCCTTCCATATGAGGATGTCATTTGGAGGGAGGATGTTTGCTATAGCATCCATTGTTGCAGTTGCTTGAGGAAAATGAAATTTTTTCTGTGGAGGACTATAATAATCCCAATTTTTCCGCAAGATAATTGGAATATTAGAGTTCTTAATAAACTTAAATAATTAAGTAAATAAGAGGGTGGATGGACCCATAAAACACAAAGATAGATAAAATCCACTTTTGATGTCTATATGTGGATATTTTAGATCTAGATCTACATAATGGAGTAGTGGAGCAACCACTCAATGTGAAAGGAATCGAGATCATGTCTCATTAATGAGATAGACCATGGAAGTTGAAGGAGTCAACTAAGATCATGTAGGGAATAAAATGTGGGATCACAGAGCATTCATGATGAGATGATGGAGATCATGGAGAGACATCACAGTCAACATGGAGACCCATGTCCACATGTAAAGTGCATTTATGAGGTGGATGAAGGCATGGGAAGCTTCATAAACTATATAATGAAGATGAAGGCAACATTAGAGGAGGCTTTAGATTATTGTTGTTGATATTTTTAGATCTGTATTTTTCATTTGACATTCCAAGCATGCTTGAGTTGTTTAGCTAAGTCTGCAGTGTTGTTTAGCATAGGGTGTTTCCGAGCAGGAATCCCACCCTTACCCATGAGGGACCTTGAGTGACTACTATGGGAAGGTTTCTATTGAGCTTATTCATCATCATGCATTGGTGCCATATTTTTCCTACTTTATGTAGCCCACTTATCTTCATAAATAACACATTTTTGCATCAGGGTTTCAAAGGAGGACATTATCCTTCAGTATTTTAGCTAAGGAACCGGTGAAGGATTTATCTTATCACTTTGAGCTTGAAGATCAGCCTTATAGTGCTTCAGATCTCTATCAGGCATCAAGCCATCTATAATTCATCTCCCATCAGTAGTATTTCCATCAAGGATTGCGTAGTCTAGTCTTGTAGATCCAAGGGAGAAGAGAAGTTGCTAGCATTTCAGCTAGTAATTTAATGGAGGACCTTTCCTTCACATTGTATTCATTATTTCCATCTTCATTGAGCTGATTTTCATATCTTAGTAGAAGGATAGAGAGCCTCTATCCTTTACAATGCATTTTTTGTAAGGAGTTGTGTAGAAACAGTTGCAATCTTCAGAGGAGGATTGAGGAGGTAGATCTTCAGCTTCTTGATTGAGGATCTAGTGAAGGGATCAACGCTTGAAGCTTAGATTTGATCTTGTGACCTAATACATCCATTTATTTGTCAGATCTAGCTTCATACCTACATACCCAACAGTTGTATAGTGAAACCCTAAGAGGGTGATTTTCTTAGATTAACAGATCTGAGAAATCCTTTCTAGGTTATCTTGGGTGTCCATCATATTACCCAGATCCAGAATCTTTGCATCATCAGAGCTCTTTAGCTCCATAGATATTCATTTCCCTTTTAAATAGAAGCTATATGTTCATCATATGCTGAAGGGACAATGCAATATTGCTTCCTACAGCTCTCCAGTTACGCAATGCTTGTTGTAGCATGCTTTAAGGGTCATTCTAGGCCATCTCTTTAGCTAGAATACCTCATATTTTGTACACTGTTGTAACTGAATAATATACACATAATAATGGCTCATCTATTCTATGTATATCTTTGTTGATAATTACCTTATGTGTACATATTATGTGCTACAAATATTGTGTTTGTGTATCAATGCAATATTCCATTTTGGGATATCACAGGATACTAGTATCATTGCATTATTCCATTTTGGGATATTACAAGTATGAAACAAAGGAATTTGTTCTGATTCTTTGTTCTCTTTGTGTTGATAACAATAATTGGATATTTATTGTTGTTGCTACAAATTGATTCGTACTGCAGATTGTTGAAATGATGTAGTCATCAATCGTCACAAAACCCGATAGTACAACTATAGTCATGTGAATAAGTGTGTCGATGTCGAGCATGAAGAGAAGTCATTGTATTACCGGCCATTAATTGATGTCGTTAGCCAATGCGAGGAAAACTCACAATTAATGTCAACGAGTGCCAAGGTACCTCAGTACATCTTGCGAAGTGCGAATATATGAGCTGATGTCGAGCCACTTGCAAGATCTAACGATCAAGGGACATTGATGTATTCCCATGATTGTCAGTCAGATAACTTGTCTTTAAGGCATACAATCCTTAAGGTACTTCAAAGAAAATTCTAGCCTTGAACCTAGATATTGTGCTGATTTTGATAGGCCAAGACTTGTTAGAAGGGAGGCCTTAATGAATCCTCCATCATCTAACATGAGCATAAAAAAACAAAATTGAAGGACTGAATGAAATTTTTTGCATTAGATCAAGGTTTATTTTAGAAAATTAAAAGGAAATGAAATGAATCAGATTTTTAGGAGAGATGAATTGTTTTTTTGTTGGGTTATGAGTTAATGAAATTGAGGCGGGAAAATGACTGTGAAGGAAAATGAGAAGAAGATTTTATTGACTGAAATAAGTAGGAATGCAATGGCAAGACTGGTATCTGAAAGGTTTTGAAATGGTATTATGGATATAATTTATCATTATTTATCCAAAATTATGTGCTCATGCTTCGGATATTTCATCTTTGATGTTTCCCTAATCATTTTTTTAAGAAATGTGGTCTTTGAGAGGCACTACTTTTTTTTATGATCATCTGTTTGTCTTCCTGGAACCTGAAAAAACTTAGTACTTCTTCTGCAATGAAATGTAAAATTATCAACAGAGAGAGGTGATAAATCTCTCTATTTATGACATTTACACAAAAAACCGAGAATTGGTACTAACAAATCAAATTCAAGAAATAAAATCAAATGAATTTTTACCTTTTTCGAAACTAGTTCCTTAGGTTACCTATCATGTCTTGTATTTAATTTATTCATTATTTTATTGTTTCAAATTATGATGAAATATTTCTCATTTTGTAGATCTCGTCGAGATATTTCCAACGATGTTTGAATCATTGAAAACCGATGTCGTATGAGAAATATGCTTATTTGAATTTTTTGTGAAACAGTTAAAATTTTCATGTGTGAGTGTGACATGGGAACATGATGTTGATGTGAAAGATGGAGCAGGTAGATAATATAGCATGCTCATTATGAATTTTGATTAGAATGCGTTATCATAAAATAGATCAGTGAATTCAATACATAGCTGAAGAATTGTTTTTCAGCTACTGAATAGCGTATTTTTTGCATCGGCATGGACAGATAGGTGTACAAAGCTATGCAAGTAATCAGTCCAATATTTCAATTTAATAAATTCGTTTTCTAGAAAAACAAGTAAATTCCTACTTTTTTTATTGATGCGATAAACAATTTTTATTAAAAATGCAATTTTTTTTTTTAATAATTTTTTTTAACTGGATTAAAACAATGGAGAACATAATTTTAGTACCTTCCTTTAGATGTTGACGCCATAGTTTTTTAACTACTCTTATCTCTATCATTAGAAGTCCTCAAAATTTCACTAGCTGAATGATATGTTTCATTTCCTTACTCCTTGACATTCTATGTCCATGTACATCTCCATTATGATCTGTGAAAAATGGTGTCAAGAAGTTCTTGTCTATGGCAGTAAAACATGCAGTGCTTTTTCTCAATTCTTTGAGTTTCATTTTTAGATTCTCACTAGATCTTGACATAGAAGTCTCATCTGGAACTCTATAATCACTTTCGTCGTCTAAAATCTCTCTAAAATGGACCCCTTGGCTATTACCTCTCCAAAGATTCAAGCATTGTTGTTGTTGACCCTCCAATCAGTAGGACCATCAAAACAACAATAGCAGTAGTAGATGTGAAGATTGTCTGGCCATCACCATCCAGTAGTTCATGGATTGACTGTAGTGTAAGAGACAATTCCATAGCCCCCTCAGCCTACTATAACAAAGGGCTTTGTGATGTTTCATTAGTATTTTTCTACTTATTCGCCAAACAAAGTTTATCAAGTAAGCACAAGGAAACAAATTTTCTGCCCTTGCAACACCAATGAAGAGAATCGAAAAAAATAAAATTGACCAATATCCAAGCCCGTGTAAATAAACAAAATTGTTTCTTCCAAAGATGAAATTAACTAAAAAAAATTACAACTGTAAAAGTCTGAGAATTTTCTAACAAATTTGAAAAAGTGTAATGCTTCATGACAATTATACAGAACAATATTACAACAATCCCAGAGAGACCAAGGCCCTCAGCTAACATGTATGAGAAATATGGAAAGAGCATAAATAGGCAGCACTTGAAGTTCTTGAGATTTTCGATACCAAGTCCCGCATACTTGAACAGTAAAGAAGAACTCAATGCCGTGGCATCTCCTGTAGACATGGACCCAAAGAAAGTTTCAATAAACCTCCACACTGCAGTAAACAAGATCTGTTTGGTTGCTGGATGCTGTTTTGAAATTAATGAGTGATCCCTACTTCAACTTTTGATGGCCTAAAATGGTCGCAGGCAAGTCCGGAATGTAAACAATTTCTCAGACCTGATGCTTTTAGAAATAAAAAATGATTGAAGGGAAAAATGAATTTTAAAGAAAAATATTTGTTCACGCCTCTATGGAAAATCCACCTCCTGTAGATCAGGTAAACCAGATCCTCTCCTTCCATTATAGCTGCAATTGTCTATGCATTAAATGAAAACCATCTTTCTCACGGAATCTGACAAATAAGGCTCCATAGAACCGCTAAAATCTCTCAATTGGTTATGAATTTGAGGAAATTGATAAAATTAAACTTAATTCACCCCATTCTGAGAAGAACCCATGTTTTATTTTTCTGAGATTTGTCCCCAATTGGTCACAAAACAGGTTTTAAAATGTTGGGTCAAAACTGCTATGTTTTCTAGCCTATGCTCCGACAACGAAATCAATTGCTGGTGAATCAATTGGAAATGGAGCTATGGATCGGTCTATCAATAGGTTTGATCATTACGATTTTTCCTAGCTCTCAATCTCTTCTAACTCATCACCATTTGTAAAAATAACAACCATTTAATTGAGAATTTTCTCACCAAACAACATTTGAAAGCTCCCTAAGGTAGCTGCTTCTTCTCCAGTAAATTGATTTCTAAGAGACAATACAAAAATAACTCTATGGAGACCATCCTTTGCAAGGTCAATATTTTTGACAATTTCTTTGCCAATAAGGTTTGGATTGGCAATAGGGTCAAAGAGACTTGGTGTATTGACCACATTCACTTTTCTACCATCGTTCATCTAGAATTGTTGTAATTCAGAAGTGAGTGTAACAGTAGTAGAAAAATAGCTTATAATCGTTGAAGCTGGCTCTCGTTAGCCCATTCAGGAGTTTTCACCACCAACCAAGAGCACTTGAAGTCTTTGCTATAAGTTCCAATCTTCCCAAGAATCAGATCTATCTAACTGCATTAAACTTTCAGAGCTGCTACATTCATCTTACTTTAAAATACAAAGTTGAATGTGTTGAACTAGGGTGTATGTTGTCAAGATGACGTGTTCCTTTCAAGGTTGGATGTCCACGGTTTGGATTTTTTTTATGTTTTGTTAAATAAATAAAAATTAAATTCATTTTTTTTTTCAAATTTATTTAAATAAAAAAATATTTTTTTTTTGTTCCATTTTAGAAAAATAAAATAAAACATATATTTAATTAAAAAGAAATAATTTATTTAAAATGATGAAAAAAAAATCAAATCAAATCAAATCGAATGATGAAAACATAAGTTGGCTGCAGAATTTCATGAATTATGTAGTTAAATACAATTTTTATCTTATTTATATATATTTTTTATACTAACATAAAAATTATTTTTCTTATCCTCGAGATCACACAAAGCGCATGAGGAGATCATACTCAAGATTTTCATTAATTGATTTTTTTTTTAAATTTTGATGCATGAAATAAAATGAAATGAATCGATCTCATACCTGAAATTATCGCTCTTGATCTTCACTTGTGCTCCTTGTTCACAATTGTTTATTTTATTGTAAATTTTCTTGCCAAGGGTTAGAAAATGGGTGGCTCTTACTGCACCACAAAATTTCAAATTTATCATAGAAATCACAAAAACTCATTTATATTTGTTAGTGCTATTCTATTGAAAAAGAAACAAAACATTCTATTAAGTATAAGAGAATTTCTAATGCATCCATTTGCGTAACAAGATCACGAGTAAACTTATATCCAAGTTTGAAAAATAAACCCTAGTGAATCCTTGGACATGATCATGAAGATTTGATGCTAAAAATTGTAGCCTAATGACTAGTTGAGACCAAATTTGAATGTGATCTTTAGGTTTTTGATATTCTTCAATTGTCTTAGTACAAAGCTCTTCTGATCTTTTTTTTGCAATTGGATTGTTTGTGTGTGTGTGTGTGTGTGTGTGTGTTTACTGAATGAGGGTTTTTAATTTTTGTTTTGTTTCTATTTTTTCTATATGAAAATGCAAAATAAACTTAAATGAAAATTCCTAAATGTAGTTAACCCTAAATAAAAATGATCTTAAATGAAAAATGCTTCCTAAACAATCCTCCTAACTTAGTTACATCTAATTTTTTCTTCCCTGGCAACGATGCCAAAATGTAGGGCGATTTAATTGTCACGTTAAATCCCTTGTAATTTAGATATGTCAACTCGGGGGTTTCGTAAACTTATAAGAAAATGAAAATATATGGGGCCTCAGATGAAATTGTTGTATAAATTTTGTTTAGGATGGAAAGAAAGAAAGGAAATGCATATTACAAGTGTAACTAAAGAAAATTGCAAAATAAATCAGATACAAGAAAATTGAATTGAATTCTAAGTGTGGAAGCTAGATTCTAAGGGTGGAATAAATGAATGCCATGGCCTTGCTAAAAAAATATAAACCAATATTTGAACAACTATAAGAAGAAAACTATGATAATATAGAAAGTAGGTAAACCTAGAACAATTATTGATTTAGTTATCATGCAAGAAAACTATGAGAACTAATAAACAAGTCATTTAATGATAACTAATGTGAAAATCTATTAGAAGAAAACTATGATAATATAGAAAGAAATAAACTAATCTAGAAAGCAGTAAACTAATCTATAAAGCAGTAAATAGCAACTAGTTATTTAGTTGTCAAGCAAGAAAACTAAGATAGCTATCAATCAAATTGACTCTAGGAAATGAAATCACACTTGTGGAAAGAAAATCACACTTACAGAAAGTAAAGCACACTTGCATGAAAGGAAATAACAAAAATCATACTATGTTACAGATGTGTGTGAATTGTGGTTGATTAGGTTCAGTCCATTCCTCAATGAGCACACATAAAAAATTGACATATCTTAAGAATCAAACAACACTCATAACTCATGATATTACTCATGCTAAATGAACAATCATAAACATATTGCTAATGAATAATTGAAAACTTCTTAGCTTCCTTTGAAGGAAGATCCTCTTATTTATACATGAATTAGAGATATCTCCTCAATAAATTTAAATCCCTTAAATATCTACGACATCCATAATTGACTCAACTTATCCCTAAATAGTAGATACAAATCCCATGAAACATCGAGATCTCCATGATCTTTCTCCTTGGAATATGGTCCACCTCTTGAGTTGAAATTCCAATTTGTGCTTGGGAGGCCAAGTAATACCCTTTTAGAAACTCCAAATAAGGATACACATGTCACAAAACACATAACACATATATAGATATATGAACCCATGTTAATTTCCTAGTTTTTAATCATAAATTCACTTAAAAATACATAAAATAAATAACTATGGAAAATAATTATTCTAACCTGTATGATCATGAAGATGGTTACTTGATGTAGGGTTTTAGGCTAGATAGTTATGAAATGACGGCTAAATAGTTATGAAATTATGGAAATATGGATGAATATGGAATACAATTTTGAGGATCAACAATACCCTTCATCGAGTTCATTGTAATCAAGTAATTTCGAATCAAGTTTGGTTGATCAATAGAAGAGCCACAACTCATGTTATTTTGTACAAATTATTGTGTAAATTTTGTATCTTTCCTCCTCTGCCCTCTCCAACATTCAAAATCCCTTCTTCAATAAAAGCACCAAAAATTCAACAATAGTTATATAATACATTCATTATAAATTATCATACAGATTGAGACCTCTATGTTTTTCACTAATACATGCTACAGATAATACCATTCATTTTCATATGCTAGTAGATACAACGTGCGTTTTCTTTTCAAACAAGATATTTCATACATTAATAATATTACTAACTAGGAAAAGAAGAGTGAATCCTCTCAGGAACCAAAAATCTTAATTCTTATTAGCCAACCTTGAAACTAATAGATAGAAAATTAGGAAAAACCGAACAAGAAACAAGCATAGACACAGTGTAGAAGTGCCAAGAATGGTGATTTCTTCGCACTGCTCTACACTCCTGCACAATGAAATTATTTTGCATTATAAAATCTTCACAACTTAGAAATACACACAATGACCTTCCTCCACACTCCAAAATATTCACGTGTATCAAGTGGGTAAATTGACTTACACATGGCACCAAAAAGCTCTGGTTTAGTGGACAGTGGACAATTAATTATTTTTTTACCGACAGAATTATAACCGCAGAGTAGATGCTCAAGCATTTAATTATTGTGTTTCTTTATATATTTTTCTTAATTTCTCTTATGTGAAATTCCACATCCAGTGTTCTTGTGATGTGTATATTATCAGATAAATCTGTGCATATATATATATATCAATATCATATAGGATATTAATTTTCTACAATAACTGAGATTTATTTCTCATGGATTAGAAGTTAGGAAATTTGACACAATTGCATAACCAAAAATTTTGAATTTCTCCATGAATTATTTACATGGAGTTCCTCCAGCGTCAAATTTGAATTGTTCAATTTTTCACACGTATCTTCATGTTCCCCTACAACTCGTTGTGATAGGTTGCAAGAAAAATTATGGCATAAGAATGTTATTCAACATCTTCTCCCATTTCACCAGAGAATTGGAGGTCGTTGGTAATATTCCCACATGAGGCTCTCTTTTTGTGTAGAAATATCATAAATTTTGACCTTCGAAAGCTTAATACATAAGAAATATGAGTGTGAGACACTCTTTCATTTTTGGATATGATCATTTGGTTGAGTTGGATGCTTTTTACAATCTCAACTACGGGGAATTCACTATGTGAGAAATACCATATCACATGATTTCATATTGCGGGATATATATCAAGGAAAAATGACATATTATATTGGGGGATATATAGGGGGTAAAGGGTTTTTATATTGGTAGGTATTAAAAATGGAGCTCAAAGTTAATGAAACTTTTTGGTATATTGGCAGTTGATGCTGAAAAAATATGACAAGTGATAAAGATAAGTTTATGTCCTTTAATGAAATACATAAAGAAAAGAATGTAACCTTTGAAAATAATTCACTTGATTCTATCAAAGGAAAAGGAATGGTTTTGATGAAAAAAATGGTTAACGTTGGAAATGTTTTACTATTTCATGGATTAAAGCATAACTTGTAGAGTGTTGTTCATATGTGTGAACAAGGCCATGAGGTTATTCTCATATAAAATAATTGAGTGGTTCGGAATCTCGATACAGGTAATATCGTAATAAAGGGAACCAGAACTCCAAGTAATTTCTATGTTTTGTAAGGTGGTATAGAACATTGTTACTTGAGCAAATCATAAGAAAATTAGCTCTCACACAAAGAATTGGGACAACTAAGATTTAGCCAATTACATAAGTCAAGCAAAATGGGATCATTTCACGACTTTCCTAACATCTCTCTACAAGAAAGTACCATATGAAAATCATCTCAATTTGATAAGAAAATCATGGTGTAGTTTAATGCCAAAGAAGGTACTTCAAGTAAGCCATTTGAACTTATTCATATTGGTTTGTGTGGTCCTATGAGAAAAATGTATCTTTGGGGTGAACAATTCTTCATAATAGTCATTTATGATTTTACTAAAATGTGTTTGATTGGCTTATTAAAACATAAAGATGAGGAATTTAATAAATTTAAAGTCTTCAAATCTCTAGTAGAGAATGATTTAGATTTGAAAATAAAATATCTTAGATCTATTAGAGGAGGATAATTTATATCATATGAGTTTTTTTACTTTTGTGAACAACATGACATCAAGAGGAAGTTTTCTATAGCTATAAATCCTCAACAAAATGGAGTGGCAGAATGAATGAATATAAAAATCCAACAAATGGCACGTGCCATTCTTGATGAGCCTAAAAAACCTCATGCCTTCTAAGGGGAATCGACCCATACAACCGTGAATATCCTCAACAAAACTCATATTCGGGTCACAGTGATAAAACACCTCATGAACTATGGTTTGGTAAGGTTCCAACTGTCTATCATTTTAGAGTATTTGGAAGAAAATGTTAGATAAATAATAATGATGATAAGCTTGGAAAGTTTGAAGCTAGAGCTAATGAAGGAATTTTCCTTCGATACTCCTCTAGAAGAAAAGGATATAAATGCTGCAATAAAATACTTCGAAATATTATTGAATGTATTGTTGTTTTGATTGATGAAGCATCCACGGGTACTAAAAAGGAAGCACCATCAAATTACTAATATGTTCCTACAATAAGCCAAAAGGATGTAGGATAGGGAATAAATGAAGCATCAGAATAAGGAACCAGAATAACAAAAGTATCAGAAAAGACTCCTTCAATGTTTGTTCAGAAAAATTATCTGGAATCCCAAATTCTAGGTGAAAAGGACGCAGGAGTACAAAATAGAATAAATCTTGTTGGGACTTCCATTTATTGATAATTAATATCCACATTTGAACCTCAAAATGTGAAAAAATATAGCAAATATGAAAACTCGTTTAAACCAATGGATAAATAACTTGATCAAATAGAAAAAAACCGTACATGATAAAAATGTTCTTGGGACAAAATGGGTATTCAAAAATCAACTAAAGGAAAATGGAGAAGTAATTAGAAACAAAGCAAGACTCATAAGAAAAGGCTATTCTCAACCAATAGGAATTGACTTTGAAGAAACATTTACACCCGTAGAAAGACTTGAAGCTACAAGAATTATCCTTGCACTGTCAAGCTTTAATAATTTTAAAGTCTATCAAATGGGTGTTAAATCTGAATTTCTAAATGGGGACCTAGAAGAAGAAGTTTATATTGAATAACCTAAAGGGTTCATATTAGAAAATGATAAAAATATTGTTTAAAAACTCAACAAGTCATTATATGGGCTAAAACAAGATCCACGTGCATGGTATTATCGTCTTGACAAGTATCTTCAACAACAAGGTTTCACTAAAGGGTCTACAGATAACAACCTATATATAAATATGGATGATGGTAAACTTTTGATAGTTTTAGTTTATGTAGATGACATCATATTTGGAAGCAATGAATAATATATGAGCCAAACGTTCTATTTATTCATGCATCAAGAATTTAAAATGTCCTTACTTGGTGAACTATCATACTTTATTGGTCTTCAAGTTCATCAAGTAAAGAATGGTATCTCTCTAGCAGACTAAGCACCTCAAGAATATTTTGAAACAATATGTAATAGAAAACTGCAAGCTTATATGTGCAACAATGGTAATAGGATGTACTCTCAGTTCCCATGATGATTCTCCCTCAGTAAGCCAACAAGAATAAAAATCTATGATCAAGATCTTGCTCTACCTTGCATGCACAAGACTAGACATTGTGCATGTAGTTTGGATTGTTTGATTGTTTCAAGAAAATATTAAAGAGACTTATCAACGTGCATTCAAGAGAATATTCAATTACTTACAAGGAACTCAATATTATTCTCTATGGTATCCCAAATATGCAGACTTTGCTCTTCATGCTTACACAGATGTGGATTGGGTAGGTAATGTTGATGATCAGAAAAAGTACTAGTGCAGTAGCGTTCTATTTGGACCCCTCCTTTTATCATGGTTAAACAAAACAAAAAGCTATTTATCTATCCACTTCTTAGGAAAAATATGTTATTGTTGCATCTTGTTTCACATAACTTCTCTGGATGATGCAAACATTGTAGGATATTCAAATAAATTCTGCTCAACCTTTACCCATTCTATGTGATAATACCAATGCCATAAGTATTTCTAAAAATAATGTCATTCACTCAAAAACCAAGCATATTCCAATTAAATATCACTTCATGAGATAACAGGTACATGGAACAAAGGGAAAAATGGAGTATGTTCCCTTGAAGGAAAAAATTTCAAATATATTTATGAAGCCTCTTTCACATAATTCCTTCAAATATCTGAGACATAAACTTGGGGTGGTCTCTTCTTCATCACTTCATTAATTAGTTTGACATATCTTTCCTGTTCACAGGTAGAAATACCTATGTTATTTTGATGATGATTCCCATGGTTGTTTTGGTATTCATGTTCCTTATATTACTTATAGTACATCTAGTGTAGTAACGGTGAACAAGTATAGATAGTATAAGATCACAAGGAGTTGTGGTTATGAAAAAAATTAACATTTTATTTTAATGACGTGGATATTATGAAGGACATTAGTGTATATATGTGAATTTGCATCTACACAGTCATGTATGTTTCTCTATGATGAAAAAACAATGGGATAGACTCGGGGAAAGGCTCTTATATGATTCAAACAATTATTACTTGGCACTTTGGTCACTGTATTGTTCATTTGCTACTTAGAATTTGTTGGCCTCTTTATCATAAAAAATTATAAATAAAAAATAAATTAAATTAATTAAATATTGAAAATTTCAATTTTATGCCTAATTTTCTAGATTATGTTACTTCCTCTTAAATTGGAGTTAGTTTAGGCCTACCTAAATTAGCTCCTATATTAGTGTGTGTGGTTGAGATATTTTCTCAACCAAGTTTTCTAAGATAGACATACTATATTGAGACAACTTCCTCATTTATTTAATTGTATTATTACATTCTTTTAATAATGAATAATATGTAAGGAATTTCGTAAGGCTCTCAGGCCTTTTCTGTGAGTTCTATGTCTCTGGTGTTTTTATGTGTTTTATTAGTTGATTTAATTTTTCACATGTGGTTCTTTGTCCACTGACAAAAGTGGTATTATCTTATGGTGGTTTATGAGCTGTTGCAATATTGCATTGATGCTTTGATGAACTTATCGATTGATGAATATGATTTGATGACCTAACTGATGGATGAGTTAATGTGATCAGATAAGACAGTGAACAATTGGCATAGGTTTAGCGAGAGCATTTTCTATGCTTCTAATAATTCATTGTTAGCATTATGAATTCTTTAGCATTATGGTATGATGATGTTCATGATAATTATATATCATGACTATTGTTGTTGTTGAAGACAAATATGTTGTTTAAGTGTTTGTTATCACAATTATTTATTATGGTGAAAATCTTATATAGTGTATGATAGTTGATGATGATTATCATGGTCTTATTGAGGTATTTGGTTTTGGTCAAAAATGTATATTGAAATAAAATTCACCTAGATATCCATGATGTAGTCATTGTAATACTTAGTCATGTTTGGCTATTGTAATCCCATTTTGATAATTTGATGTAATATTGAGTCAAATATTTAATCCCACTCTGTTGGATGATTTCTGTAAGATTGATTCATTGGTGATAGGAAAATTCATATATGGTTGAGTCACAAAGTCATGCCCTTAATTGTATATCTTCATAAATTTCACCATATGCTAAGGGGGAGCATGTTCAGCATTCAATGTTCATAATCCATTCAACATTGGTCATCCCTTTGCCCTAGATTTGAAAGGGGGGAGAGAACTTGGTGTTTGGAGAATTCTTGGTGACTTTCGAGAGAATCATCATGATGATTTTTCTATGTCTACAGATGTATCTATAGGTGGTGGTAACCAAACACCAATATGGTTGCCATCAAGTACAAAGGGGGATATTGTTGGCATTATTTCTAATGTGTTGTCCTTGATGGAAACCTACCTAGTAAATATGTCAACATAATGAGTTCAAATGAGATCAAACAAATAAATATCAGTTCAAAGATAGAGGAATGGTGAAAGCAAATTTTTAGGAATTATACACATTTTTTGTGAAGACAATTCATGGACATACATGGGTATGGTGAAGAAAAGTCATGTACAGTTTCCACACCATGGTATTGTAAATACTAGGGGTCTTTACCATGGTATTGGCCCATAGTATTGAGCGCAACAATGGATATTTGATCCCGTCAAAGAATACCATCGGCATTAGTATGAGTTTGACACACGATATTTCTTAGGGCCTAAGCTATAAAAGAACATGGATATCAAGGTCTTGTAGTGTGCATATAATGGGTTATTGATGAATTGTTTGATCAGAAATAAGTGTGCGCAAGGAAGATGATGAGGAATCAAATCTATTATATATTAAATGACTACATAATCTTCTTATGGTTTGATATGTCATGATAATGTTATAAAATATTTTTGTAACTGTGTATGGCGATATTTGAATTTGACTGGAGTTATGTTGTGAAGCAAAGATATGACTTAGTAATTACATATTTTTATGCAGGTTTTCTTCAAAAAGATAACGTACATATGTGTATATACTTCTGGTTAGTCCCGTATAAATTTTGTTGTATGGACAAATCAATATTTGCATGTCAAGTATGAAAGACGTGTACATACGCATAAGTTTTGTATAAAGATCATGTACATATGCTAGGGTTTTTCAGTATGACTTGATGATAATTGTTAATCTATTCTATGATGTTTTTTGTTTTCTTTCAATGAAGTCTCTCTTATAATTATATGTGTTTGAAAGTATTGTTTTGGCTGAACTGCTTATGAAGTAAAGTATCTACATGTGATGATGTTACTATGTGATAATTTGTATATGGTTTATTGATTTATGTTGGCTTGAGTATTTATTGGGGAGATTTATTCAGTGGTACAATTATACATATTCAACTATCAATATTTTGAGATCTTCATGTGGGTATGCTTCAGGGGAAATGTGTACATACACAGTTATGAGTAAGAATAATAGTGTATATATTCTAACATGTGTTTAGACAAGGTTTGTAGTGGAAGAATATGGTTTTAGTGATGAAGAGTGTGTGGTATTGTATTCTGATGAATGGTTATACAGTGATATAAGTTGGTATGGTTAATTGAACAAGTTATTTCTATGTTTGAATTGGTCATATAGTTGGTGCAGTGATTAAGTGATTTGGTACAATGTTTGTTTTAGTATTGTTGTCTGATATTTGGAATGGATCTAGTTCAAAATATTCTGAAAAGTGATTCACAAATAACATAGGATAAGGGGGTTGTAGCTCCCTTCTAGTAGAAGCTGGAGAACAAGAGAAGGTTGTAGCATTCTGCAGGTGGGTGATTGCGTACTAGTATGAGTCTGCACCAATACAAGTTTGTAATAAATTTCTCTTTATAATAAAAGAAGACAAAGATGACAACAACGGTGGTTTTCTCCCACATTGGGTTTCCACCCAAAAACCCTCTTGTTCATGTGTTGCTTATGTGTGATGCCTTATTATGTGATTACTGCACATGGGTACTATTTAATTAGTGTTTAATGAAGTACCAAGACATTGGTTCAAGTTAAACGGATGATGAATTACCTAAAAAAGTTAGTGAACTGGATACACATTACTTGTCTTCATCATAGTCATGTACGCGTGCAAGTTTACTTCATAATAGTCATGTATAGAAATATGAATAGGAAAAGAAAATTTTAAGTAGTTTAAAATATTAATTCAACCCCACTGTCAGTATTTTTCCTAACAAGGATGACAACAAACCTATATTAAATCTGGAAATTCCTTTGATGGATTCATTCAAAATTCAAAAAAGATGTAGTCCAAAATTTAGATAAGACATCTACAACTTGTAATTGATTACTTGATAAATTCTTATGAACTCACAGTGTAGTACAAATTTTAGGATAAGCAATTATCTGAACTTTGCACTATATAATTTACATGGTAGCAGACCCTTTTGCGGGTGAGATGTTTGTTTCTAATGTTGTTATGTTTGTTTCTATTGTTGATATGTTTTCTTCTTATGTTTATTTTCAATTGATGTTGAGTTTCATTTTTCAAATAAATGTGGATATCTTTCTCATAACTTCATATTGAAGTTTAAAGTCATTCGCTTTTTGATACAGAGCTTGAAGTTTCAAGTTTGGATCAATTTCATTTTTTTACAAATTCCATATAATAAAGGTTTTGTTAATCAACAATTGGATTCCATATATATTTTCTTTGATTGGATTCAAAAGAGTTGTTAAAACTTAAGAGAAATCACATTAGTATTACTCTTACAAAGAAGAAAAAGAATAGGGAGACGTGATTTTCTGAAATCTTGTTGTTTTCTTTTAGATTGCATAACAAATCACATATTTCTTCATCTATGCTCTTCTTCCCAATCAACGTAGACACATTTTTTATGAAATCTTGTAGTTTTCTTTCTATTTTATTTTAGATTGCATAAGATATCACATATTTCTTCATATATGTTCTTCTTCCATATCCTCTTCATCCTTTTTTTTAATATTCTACCCACTTATGGTGTTTCATTTGCAACTTCTAGTGCAATTTCTAGTACAATAATAATACTATCCTTTCATGAAATATCTTTAGTAAAAATATATGTGCCGAGAATGTTGCATTGGGTCTCTTTGCCTCCACTATGGACATGGACACAAATGGTTTTATGAATGCTTTACATGTGTGCTGGTGAGATGTTTAAATACCTCCATAATTACTAGTAAACCCATGATTGACTTTGACTCTGATTGCTATGTGAAATGTCCAAGTGGCTTGTTCTCCTTTTCAGATTGTGAGCCTCTTGAAACCACAAATTAAATCTACATTTTTTATGCCCAAGGGACAATGGCTCACCACACTTAACCATAAAATACCTTCCTGTGGTGACGATATGAACTAGATCAAATCCTCTGTCTTAAGAGATTGGTTTAACCTAGTGCAAGATAATTCTTTTTTTCAATTTACAAGAAAATGTGTAGAGGATAGGAATAATATTTGCTTCAACCATTCATTCCTTAAACTTGTATTGATAATGCCAAGATGTGCGAAAGTAGAATGGAAAAACCCTATTAGCCAAATAGTTTGAATTTCTCAGAGATATCCATTTTCCATTTTCATTAAATTAATTTATGCTTTATACCTCAATCCTTATTTTGAGTAGGCCTCTTTGTTTGTTGGGTGTGTGTTATATTCTTTCCATAATTATTTGCACACGTAGGGGGCTCAGAGGGGGAGCAAAGGCCCCCTTGTTCGTTGCACTAGGCGGAGTGCCCTGGGAATTTTTTTTTGGACCCTATATTGGGTGGGAAAACCTACCTATGGTTTTTTGCATGGGTTTTTCACATGGTTTTGGGCATGGTGGTTTTTTATCCATGGTATTTTGTAGATCAGGTCAAGGGAACTACAATTATGTTATAATCAAGGGTTAATGGATTGTGGTTTATGAATTTTTCGGCATGTATATATATAGATATATATATATATATATTCTAACATTGAAAGGAATATAATGAAAAATTAATCTCGTAGTCCCGGTTTTGGGATCCATGGCCAAATATTTTTGTATATTTTTTTTATTTTTTATGTTCTCGCCATTTTATATTTTCTGTGTTTTTTTTCTAAATTAGGATACTTCTATTATATCATACATGTCAAAATATTACAATTCTTGTCCTCCAGAGTTGGCAGGGAAATTCTAGAGGGAATTAACAAAAGAAAAACAACAAAATAGGGGTTGCCCTAGATGGGGAAACCATCCGAAGAGCAAAGATGATAATGAGCTTCCCAAAGTGGGAATGCAGCTTGACAGGTTATAAGTATGATACATAACCATAATAGAAAATAGTGCCAAAATATAGGAAATCTAGAAAACACCAGAAGATAACTGGAAAAAGAGACGAGCATCCAAAAGTTAGGTTAATGGTGAGCTGTCATTCTTTTTTGGAGGGTTGGGTGGCTCTTCCACAATCCTGAAAACATTTTTTGACTCATCCTCCTCCTTCATGGACTCGTGGGCTGTTGACAGAGGGAGAAACAACACTTGGGAATTTGGCGAAATGGAGGATGCTACATGAGTGTTGGCCTCGGTGTCTTTTCCATCCTTGTCCGAGATTGAACATGTACTATTACTTGAACCATGACCACTGCTAGAAGTGATTTTCATAGGCAGGGCCTTCATTCTACGATGAGAGAAGACTAGAGCAGACTGAATGGTGGATTTTCGGGGTCGCTTTTTAGGTTGGAGGTCAGATCCAGAGGGTTTAGGCGGAGAGCTACAGAGATGGAGGGACAAATGGGCGGCGAGATTGATAGGGTAAAACATTTCTAGCTCCTCCCAGTCCACAGAGAGATTCACCTCCCTACCTGGAACGGTCGAGGAAGGAGGCCTGGGGGGGAGGCCTCACCCTCCAGCTCTGCGGCAACACATCATGTGTCTTCTCGACATGGCAGAGGCAAGCGAATGAGAGGATCATGGAGGAGAGTGGGCAACATCTAGAGCAAGCAAGGTTCCATACTTCACGGAGAAGCATCCACATGGAAACAAAATAGAGAAGAGTGGTTGAGGCATGACAGAGACGCCGGAGGCAATTTCACAGAGCCCAAGGGAAATAAGAATGGATGAGGGTGGAGCGAGGGTGGCAGATTTAAGGGCCATGGGAGTAGGCCGAGACCGAACGAGAAAAGTTAATGAATAGAAGATGAAGATCGTCGAAGGGAAGTTGTCGAGGGTGGTGAATAAATGAGCATTGCTCCAATATTTATCATGCATTGGGTAGCCACGTGCAAGAGTGTGGGGAGGACAAGTGCCCTGCCACATAGCACCCAAGTGGCTCTCTATGTCATCATCTAACACCTGCATCCAGGAGTATATTTTCTATGTTAAGAATTCATTTGCAGGTAATTTTGTACAAGGTTAAAATCTACATTTTTTGCCTCTATACTTTTTTAGGCTTTTGGATGTTTTCAACATTCAGGAAGAGGCTTCCTCTTCACCCTCTTCTTTGGAAGCCCTTCGTATTTTCCTACTGATTAATATATTTTTATAACATTTTTGATCTTGTTCTGGTCTTACCATGTTGACACTTGGCACATGTTACATATATATTTGGACCAAAGTTTGGGACTCTAGAGCTAAGATTGATGCCAATAATTGTAGTACTAATTATTTTTTTGTTAATCCAAGATAATTGATTTATGGAATACTAAATATGATACTATTCCTTAGGTATAAATAAGGTATGATTATTGCGGTCGCTTAACCTGATCTTAGCAGGGAGTTTTGCGAATGTATGTGTAATTTTTCCCAAAAAAATAGGTATCATATTCAAGGAAAAAAAATTCCCTAGAAGTTCCACTAATACAAACTACATATCATATTTAAATTGAATGGTTTCTTTGATGTCGATGCTAGAATAGGAATAATTTTATCCTTGACCTATGTAGAGCTCTAATACCTATTACCTTTTTGTAACCATCATTGTTCTTTAAGAATCATAAAATAAAAAGTTATGAACATATATCATAGCTAATAGTTTATTTCACGACCTAGATGGCTCAAAAATAGCACCAATAAAGATGTAAGATGCTAGGAATTACCTTCAAAGTGGTCTGCAAGATTTACAACTTAGTGAAAGCTTTGATAGAAACCCCAACCACAATTTTATTGCATGGTTTCCATTGTAACAAGGCCATGATACTAGAGTCAAGCTATGAGAAATGGATATAGGCGTTCTCCATGGTTTTATATGCCAAAACGAGGAAACAACCCAACACCTGTTCTGGTACTCCCCCTTATACCCAAATCAACATGGTCCTCAATATCTATTGTGCCAAACCCTACTAGTATACATAATTAAGCTAGTAAGAAGCTTTGACAGGATATACTAAAACATTCTTAGTCACCTTCCACATTGCGTGGAAATTGGTAAGGATGTAGATAATGGCAGTGTAAGGCACTAACACACTCAATTTCAAAACCATTTCAAAATTCATTTATTACTTGTCCTAATCAACATCGTTGTCTTAATATTAAGATAATAACTTTGCATTTTGACAATATTTATGGATTATGGGAAGCACCCATATTTTCTTTTTGATCCTTTAGCTTTTGTGCTCTTATTGCATAGGTTTTTTTTGGTACACCAAGACAATTGATGTATGGAATGCTAAATATTGAACTGTCCCTATCGCTAAGCACACAAGCTTTGTAATAATTTTGTTCAAGGGTGGGATTCCACTGTGTTATTTTTTTCTTTAAAAAAAAAATTTTACGTGGGTTTTTAGTGTCCTTGAAAAAATTCGATTTTAACCAGTTAATACAGATGACTTCATGCTAAAATTAAAAAAAATACTTATTTAATATTTATTGAAGTTATCACCAATTCTAGAAAACCAACGTTTTGAATAGTAAATACCAATGACTTCATGATAAAATTTAAAAATACTTATTTAATACATATTTAAAGTCTCATGTTAGCACCAATGTTGTACAACCAACATTTCCTTTGTACAAAAACATTAAAGAAAACATTCCTTGCAACAATGAACAACGGATTTTTTTTTTTACATATGTTTACCACATTGACAATAAGCATGAACCTCTTTGTCAGAAGAATAACAAATAGAAGAGTCAGAGGAAGATTTTGAATGTGAATCTTCGGCTGCTTGTTGAATAGAAAGATGGTTACAGTCATCTATCTTGTGAAAAGAAAATTGGCAAACACGACATCTGTCTTCAATTTTAATTGCGGTGCTTATGCTAGCCTGATTTTTGGGCTGTGATTTCTTACCATGGCCTCTTTTAGACTCAAGAGTTGTGGGACACACATTGGAAGTATGGCCATGTTCACCACAGAGCCAACAAATAAGACTCTTCATTCTCTCAAGCTTATGATCTTTGGGTTTGATGTCCATGGGAGTGTAGTAATGAGTCTTGTGGTTATCTCTGTAATAACCTTTTCTTCCTTTGGCTGTTTTCCTTTTCTGGGGTCTGAGCTCGCGTCTCTTTTCAGAGCTCAGTCTATAAGTGGAGGCTCTGGTTCTGTGTTGAGCCTTCTTTGCTTTTCTTTTTGTCTTCCTGCGAGTAACCAAAGGATCATCAATGGTTATACCATACTTACTGCAGAAATATTTGGTACCAGGCAATATGTTCAATTTATCAATAGATTTTGTCATCTTAGAGCTGGTACAAAGAGTTATCAACACCTTAGTGATGATAGAATAGATTTCTCCCCATAGATAAACTTCAAGAGGCAAGGGGAAGACTTCTTGCAGCTTTAATATATCAACTAATTTGGATGGAAGTGCTGCAAGGTATACTTGTTTCCACAGAATATTATTTGGTTCTTTGACCAGATATATCTGCTGTATCCAATCTCTGTGGAATTCTTCAAACTGGTTGATATTCCTACACTTCAGATTCATTAAAATCATTTCATGCTTATCTGACAATGTAATATCAGCACCACAAAAATGTTCTTGGATCATAGCAGTCAGTGCACCAATCATATTATTTTGAGGGGTGCCATCAAGATGAAACATAATATCCCATTCTCATCTTTTAAAATTTCCTTCTCCATTTTCTCAATCATCGCAGGAGAGGATTCAAGTTCCCACCACCTGGAAAGTGTTCCTGTAAAACACTGCATTAAATTTTTACAGGATTCAACTTCAGTCTTGCCTGCAACACACATGAGCCTATATTCTATAATCATTTGATCAAGCATTTGCCTAATCTTTGTAGTAGTCAGATTATCTGAATTCCATTCTTTATGACTATCTGCATGAAATATTTCCCTTGGGGGAATATTTCCAACTCCATATAGATCAGGGTCAGGATGTTTGGTGAACTGAGGTTCAAGTGGCTCATAAATAGGAAGAACTTGATGTTCTGTATCAGACTCGGAGATGAGGGTTTTGGCAGATATCTTTTCAGACTATTGTTTATTTTCAAATGCATTAGCTTCTTTAGGGAGAAGAAAAGCAAATTTAGAGATAGGGCTTTCACTAAGTTCATGAGTATGAATGGCTTTTCCCTTATGAAAAAATAAATATGGTATAGGCTTATCTACTTTCTTCAAACTCATTCTGTCTACTTTTTCAGACAGATTTGAAATTAAATGCTGAGTAGAGATAGAATTTTCTATGACCCAATTCTCTACTTCATCAATCTTTTTAAAAGATTCTAAAGAATAATCTTTAGCAACAGAGGAATTATACTGTACAGAATTTAAAACATTATTCACATCATTGATAGAGACTTGGACTCTATCAATTTGATCTTTGACTGTGGCAGCTTTTGCTACATTTTTCTCCAGGCCAGTGAGAGCAGTATTAGTCCAATTGACTTGTTCACTGACTTTCTGAATTCTACCTTTAGCACCTACTGCAACGATATCCTTTTGAACTAAAGGATAAGCATTGGCTGAATTATGACCTTCTCCTAACACAATGCTTTTGAAAGGAGGATATGAGGTAGAAGTCTCAATTTTGCTACCATCTGTGGTTGTCCAAGAATGTGAAGAAGATGATGTAGAATCATTCATCAAAACATTATCTGATTCTTTAGCTTTCTTCCATGAATAAAAAGAAATCCAAACATTTTCTTTTTCCATGAAATCTTTCCATTCATTTTCTAATGCTATCTTCTCTTCAAGAGTGTGTGAAAGACCAAATTTAGTAGCCCGTGGATGTGTATAAATATCCCAGTTCAACATCTATTTCATCCATGAAGCAGGGATCTGATGTTTAGAACATCCATCCGTCAAAGTGTAAAACTTATGGATTTCAGGGACTGATGGTCTTTTGAAGTCTTTTGGTAGATCTTTAAATCTGCATTCAGGGATCAATCTATCTTTTTCTTCTAAGTATCCAAGTCCATAATTAGGAGAATTTGCAGGCCTCATGTTTGTAAAGATGGCAGTTAACCTGGGGTCTTCATTTTCTAGTGTTGGCACTAGATGCATCATAAGAACATGTTCATCCTCATGTGGAAATAGGATGTTTGTACATTTGGGATTAGGACAGGGGGTGACAGAGGTAGACGGAGGAGCTTCACCAGTCCTAACCTTGTGGTTCTTATGAATAACCAGATATGCAAGCTGACTCAGGTTTACTTGTTGTTGACATTGAGGACATGCAACTGAAATCGGCTGGAAATTAAATAACTGAGCAAATTAAAAAAGAGAAAGATGCTGATAAGAATTTACAAGACTGGAACATGCAGTATCTGACAAACTGGGTGGAATGTATAGTGAATAATTTTTACATTCAGATTCAATCCTACGCCTTTCTATTGTAGATCTTCTTGGAAAAGACAAAGTGGCAGTGGATTAGTCTTCTGTGATATTTGCAAAAGTTATTTTCTGAGCAGAGATGGGTTTTGGATTTGGCACTACCCAGTGTTCTGGAAAAGTCAAATCCTCCCACTTAATGGCTTGGTGCTCAACCTTTTGGTTCTTGGGATCTGTCATGACTATGACACTAGTTTTTGAATCTCTGCTGGGGGCATGGAGGACTGCGAGAAACATAGTACTGGTATGATAGAAACATCCTCTAGTCTGTATAGGGATATTGTTTCTTTTTCTTCTCATGTCAAATCCAGATGTTTGGATTTGCAATTGTAATATATCTCTTAATGTCTCATCATATACATATACAAACAAATTTGGGTAACAGTCAAACCAGACTGGACCATTGGACAATGGCGCAACTATTCCTCCTATTAAGGAATCTATATATTTGTTATGGGTTAGGTCACGGACAGTGGCTAACACATACATATCTAGCCTCGGATGGACTAGGGCATTGATTCCCACCCGTATACATCCTAGATGCAGGAAATTTGTTCCCAATTTCTTGGCTTCTGCTTGGAGCTGTTTGGGATTTAACAACGGAATGGTTTGGACACAATCAGAGTTTTCCTCTATAGAACTTATGGATTCTTTTATTGTGATTCTCGTGGTAGCCTTGAGATGCCACACACTCAGATCTGCATAAACCTTAGATGCAGATATCTTTGGTAGAACCCATTTGGCTTGAGGCTCAACCTCTTCATACAACAACTCTGATTGATTTAATATTATACTTGAAGAAGATGCAAACATGTCTCTGAGAGGGTTTTGGGTGACCCTATCTTGTTCTTCAAGTTCTCAGAAAGAAACATATTTCCTCATTGGCTCCATGTC